>KQ965874.1:0-38687 GCA_001574975.1 Gonapodya prolifera JEL478
TAACCCTAACCCTAACCCTAACCCTAACCCTAACCCTAACCCTAACCCTAACCCTAACCCTAACCCTAACCCTAACCCTAACCCTAACCCTAACCTAACCCTAACCCTAAGGACTATGTTTTGATACCACACTTGCTCCTATGCATTCAGTTCTCATTCCCAAAAATACCCGCCACATCACATTTGTATTGCCCACCACACCACCAATACATCACCAATCCATGTTTTTGGAATTTTCCCACACTCTCCTATATCAGGGCTTTCTTTTGGTACCACATTTACAGCTGTGCATTAAGTTCTCATTCCCGAAAATACCCACCACATCACATTTCAATTGCCCACCATATTACCAATACCTCTCCAATCCATGTTTTTAGAATTTTCCCACATTCTCCTATATCAGGGCTATCTTTTGGTAGCACAATTGGAGCTGGGCATTAAGTTCTCATTCCCGAAAATCCCCCACCCTCACCCAGCGTCCTATTGCACCCTAACCCTAACCCTAACCCTGTGCGCATCCGGCGATTCAAGCAACTCAATGCAAAAGCGTTCGAGCGATTGATGCTCCGATTGCAATCCAGTCGCTTTCAAAGCTATTGGAGCTTCCAGTGGTGCGAAACAACGCGCACCTTCTCCAACTTGCCGCTTTCCCTGATTATGTAGCTTCAAAGACAGTGAACCGCATATTCGAAAGCGATTCAGGAGAGCTGTTGGGATTCCTCATGGACCGCATGATTCTGCACCCTTGCTTTACAGTTGTTTTTGAGGACAAGTACCGGTCCGCCGAGAGGGACCTTGACTGGCGGCTCAAATTGTTCTCTTCGTTTGGAAATGCATTTCCAGCTGCTCTCATAATGGGAGCTCCGTCAATAGTGGACGCGCTGATAGATTGGGGTTGGGAAGCAAGCTTGTTTCGGGCTCTGGTGGAAGTCCACCACGACACAGGCGCGCACGGACGGGCCTTCAAGGCACTGTTCAAATATTTCCATTTCACGGAGCGCAAACTCACAGAAACATTGATAACAAGATGCATCAACTACCATAACCCAACAAAAGATGACATTGAACTTTTCGAATTCCTTCTGGAGAAGGGTGCAGATGTCAATGGTGAAAGGCACCAAACGCCTCTCATGGTGGCATCGTCCATCACGACGATGTTGTTCCTCCTCCAGCATGGAGCTGATGTTAAAGCGCAAAATTGGGAAGGTGAAACGGCTTTGCACTGCGCAGTTTGTTCGGATCAAAGTGAGGATCGCGTCAAGTTGCTTCTCAATGCCGGCGCCAACCCGAACGCGCAAACGCGGGAAGGCCACACTCCGCTTCACTACCTCGTCACACATCGAACGTGCTATCACTTTGGTGGCCGGCCCGAACCCCGCGTTGTATCACTTCTGATCAAATTTGGTGCTGATGTGAACTTGCAGGATTCACAGGGCCGGACGCCATTGCACCACGCGGTCTTGCTTCATACAAGCAACGGACATGAAGGAGTACCTCAATTTGTTGCGGTGCTTCTGGACGGCAACGCCGACCCAAACATGGTGGACCGGAACAATGAGACGCCTGTTTTTGTAGCTTCAGCAAGAGGTCCCCTACGGTTTTCGGCCTCAGTCAATGAGGATTACGCAATGGCGATACTTCCACTTCTTTTAGATCATGGTGGACGAGTGAATCCATCAGGGCCAAATGAGCGAGTGCCGCTTGTTGGCACCGTTGTCGATCGCTCTGCCTTGAAAAGCAGAGTCGTGGCACTCTTACTTGACCGAGGGGTTTTGGTTAACGCCGTGGATCCTGTCTTCCAAAAGTCTGCACTCTCGTTGGTGTTGGAGCACTTGGCACATGCAGACATGCGAAAGATCAAGAAGTTCAACAATACCATGTTTGAGCGCTTGAATGATATTGTCGAACTTCTCTTGGATAAGGGAGCAGTACCAACATGGAAAGACTTTGCAAAGGCCAAATATTTGAATGGGCGGCTCAAGAAAAGATTTGGAGACATGCAGTCGCAACAGTGGAAGTCGCAGATCCGGACATTTTGGCTTCAAGTTGTACAAAGGTGGAATCATGCGGTGTGATGAAGGCGGCGATATTCCACTTATAGTCTCATGGTCTTGTATTTTTAGTTACAGATTTCAGTTGATGTTTGTACTTTATTTATCGCGAAGGTTACAGATCACCAATCCAGCCGATAGTCTGCAACAACTTGTGGACGTTCTGCGTACTTCACGAATACATTCATGTTCTGGGTGGCTGATGTACAGCCAATCGATATTATAGTACGACAGTTGGTCTCATTTGCGCCTCATTGATCCGCCCATACCAGTTACCACTGTCCCTCCCTCATCACATCCTCCACAACCCACCCCTTCCACTCTCCCTCCTCAAGCACTACACCTTCGACCCACGAGTCCGGCAGCGTCACGGGCGGGGGGGCCAGTTCGTCAGGGCGCGAGGCGGGTGTGGTCCCGCGTCAGGCTTTTTGGCGCCAGGTGTAGGAGGTGGTGGTGGTGGATGGGGAGAGCTCGAATGTTGCTACGGCAAAGTCCAGCAGCCCGCTCTTCCCACCCGCCGCCGCCGTCCCCGACGAAGACTGGTCGGCGATCGCAACGGCAAACTGCCCCGTCTTGAACACGAAGCGCTTCCAATCGGGACTCCGCACGACTAGCACGTAGTCCAGGCCCAGCCCGGTGCCTCGCGGGCAGGTGTTGGCGATGTCGTGCCATAGTTCCTCGTAGTACTAGATGTAACGGCGGGATTTCAGAGCGCGAAATGGGGAAGGGATTCGCCGGTCAAGTGAACGAACCTCAACTTTCCCCGTCGCAGGATTGGTCATCTCGCCCGTCTCCAGAACGGTGTCGTTGGGCAGTGTGGGCATGATGCCGCAGTCCGGATCGGTCTGGCCACGCGAGTCGATGATGTGATGGAACTGCTTCTTTGGGGGGCTCTGTTCGCTGTTGGTGCAGAGTGTGGTAGAACGGTACGAACTGGGCCCGAGAAGCCCCATGGTTATATAGGTTTAGGCGCGTACGGTATATTTGCATTATTTCCGGGCCCAAGCCCATACGATTACACCTTAGGGGACACGAGCTACCCCCCGGACCGTCCCTGTCCGTACCGGACCACTACACTTGGTGCCCCGTTGCTGCTACGGACCGCCTCCTCGCGCCGTGCAAAACCGTCGCGACTCGGCATTTTCACCTTCCGCGACGCCACATTCTTTTCGGACGACGAGGGAACGGGTTTTCCAAGTCGCTCTGTTGCTGCATTCGCCCTCGAGTCTTCTCCGCCTGCCTTCTCCTCAGGCAGTGGTCACGTCGCCCCCGGGTCCTTGTCCTGTTCCGCACCCTGACCTCGGCGACTTTCCGTAACACACCACACCGACCTCGAATGGGCCTCGGAACGTCTCGAATACTCTGGACGAGTATTGTAGACGCTTCTTGCCGTGCCCGGCCATTTTTGGAAGCAAACCCCATCATCTCGTTTCCGACGCTTCCGACACGGCGGACATCGTCACGGACAACGGAGGATCGTTACGTTGATTGGATTCTGGCGGGGATTCGTTTCATTCGTGGACAGTCTTTGAGATTTCCCTTGCACCCGACTCCTCACCCTGGGGCACACCTTATATTCAAAACACTCGGCGTTAAGATCCACGCTGCCAATGCACTCCCCTGCATATTTTATGCGCGCCGACAATGCTGGCCTCATCCTCCATCGGACTTATGCACTGGTTCTCGGCAACGAACACCGGTGAGGGGTGGATCCTCTCCCGCGTAGCGCACACACCACCAGCAACCCCCACAATCTACCGCCGACCCTATCCACGTCAAAGGCGTTTTTGCGGACACTTGAGCATTGTTCTCGGATGGAGGGAGTCTTTGCAGCGTGAATCGCGGCAAGACCTATATTCCGCTCTCGGCTCTACCTCTACCTCCATCCATCTCCACCTTCACCACCATCATCGCCGAATCCCTCCTCCCAGGTTCTCTACCGGATTTCCTCTCATGGAACCCCGGGACACTTCGTTCGCCACCGGAGTTCGCGCAATCGCAGGACGGAAGGGCGCTGTGGTCAACCGTACTCCATCATTCGATCGCCAATCCGTCGGCCGGCAGCAACAATCGTGGAACCCCCAATGCGCTTTCGCCACCGTCAATACAACAATGACCTAAATGCCCAGGGAGACGCGCCAACTTGCCTTGGGAGGGGAGCGCGGTGCCCCGCCGACAACTTGCCCTCTAAACGAACCGAACACCCAAGCCGAGCCCCCGACCAAACGCCCACACTCGGCGGCCGCACAGGAAACAATTTCGCGCGTCAAGGGAACCTCTGCGGCGTCGGCTCCCACAGACCTTCTTGGAGCCACTGCACCCCACCACCCACTTCACCACGCATGGCAATACGTTAACCCACGCCTATTACGAAATGAAGAGATGCATCTGATGGATTCGGGTCGCATTCTCTGGCTCCACAGCCGCAATGCCGCTGGGAAACTCTGTGTGGACACAGATTTCCAAACCTCAAATTGTGGAACTGGATAGTATGAGGTTCTACATAGCTTTTTATACAATGCCGGCGTTTTCCAGTATGGGACTCCTCCTGAGTCTGCCACCCACTCTGGAGAGTGTCTTCGACCGCACGCAGCTGCAACACACTTTTGGACTTCTACCTGCCAATTCTGCCATCGCTGGGAGTCTCAAACACGTCGCGACGTTGACGTATCGCTACCTGGTCTTTCGAAAAAAAAAAAAAAAATTTGGGCGGGAGTGAGATCGTACGGCGACGATGACACACGCCCTGATATCCTCGACACCACCGCGCACGCTTTGATTTGTCCTGGCGCATGTAATAACTGCCGCTCCTTCGCATGTCAATTGAGCAATGAGCTTTGAGAGCCCCGCAACAATCTCTTTCCTACTGGCCACCGCCCCAACTGCCAACCCCATCAACATTGGCAGAATCTTCTTAGGACACTCATGCACTATTCTTAGGCGATTTGAGTTCTCGTGGCGTGAATCGTGGCGAGACTTCTATTCTCCCGCCGGCGTATCTCTATCGGCATACCTCTACATCGCCAAGCCTTTCGCACCTCAGTTCCCCTCGGAAACCCCCCCGCCTGAGCTCTTCCACACTCACACCGCAGGCGCACTCAGTGAACCCGTCGATGCATCGTTCTCCCGTACGGTTCGCGCAATCGAGCACGGCAAGCACGGGCTGTGGCCAACTCGATCACCATCATTGATCCCCAATTCAACCACCTGCAGCGCCATTCATGAAGCTCCTTACGTGCCCCAGCTACCGCGAACATACAATTGACCGAATCGTCAGGGGAAATGTGACGATTTGCGTCTGGAGGGAATCGCGGTGCTTGAGACCCAACGAGCGGAACCTCCGTCCGTCTGACCATACTTGGCGACTGCGCGTGAAAAGCATATACCGGTCGCAAAACAAAGAGAGGTACCTGATGGATTCAGGTGGCACTCTGCAGCTCAAGAAGTTGAAACTATGTGCAGACATGGGATTCGCCGCATATGCAATATAACGTGACGGCATGTCACAAAATATACCTGCGTTGACGAGGGCAGTGTGCGACACTCCACGCTCTTTGTAGTGGACTCTCAGTCCATGTAACTCTCCTGAGCCTTCAAGAGGTGGTGCTTTGGTCACCCACCTCATCTCGCTCTCATCTGTTCATCTGTTCCCCTGTTGGCCATTTTCGCCATCGTTAGGTCTGAGCGAACACATCGGAATCTCGATTATTCCCATCGGGTCTTTTCTTTCAAAAAAAAAAAAATGCGAAAGAGTGAGATGTGCGCCGTGAACGACCGCGTTGTTCGCCGGGATATTGGACGCCATGCGCAGGGCACCTGCGTGCTCCCGACACAGTTTCATGCCCTCTGGTCTCTCCTATTTCCCCGACTATATCTGCCAATGATTCTATTTATTGGAAGGTGTATACAACACCATTGACCGCTGTCGGTTTTCTATGTCCCTACTGAACCAGCAAGCCATGCCTGTCTGAAAGAGAGAAGACGTGTCCACGCAAGCATTGTTCATCTGCACGAAGACACCGCTGCCTCGGAAACCACCCACGATCAGAGTTCATCTCTGATCGGCAGGAACCGTACCATACCACTTCCGACTATGCAAATGCGCCGCGCGTACCGTTGGCCACTGCTCCCGATTAAGCTAGTGCAAAGCGAGGGAGGAGGAAAGTGGCAGTGCAGTGACATTGTGCCACACTCATCCAGACACCGCCAATTGCAAATACTGGAACGCCCCTTTCCCGAGCACTTCACTCCCAAGCAACCTTCCGTCAGTCCCAACACTTGGAGCGTATGCATTGTCCGGTGCACCCGGTCAATCCATCCCAGGCATCTTCAATGTACCCACTCGCACCACCACACCAAACTCACCCACCGCCGCGCTGGCCCTCCCGACCGCCGCACTAACGTCAAACGCAGCAGCCTGACTAGCACAGCATCCAGCCTTTGCAGCGTGACCCGCGCTTACGACAATGGCAGCCCTGCCGGTGCCGGTACAAGTCCTCGCCACCGGTCCCGCGCCTGCCGCCGCCTAGCCACCACCCGCGGCGATTCCCCTCGCGAATGCTCCAGTACCACCAAAGATGTATGGAGGGCTAGCCCCCGCTGTCGTACCGTGGCCAGTCCCTGGATTTCCCTTCCCAATGCCCCAATATCAGCACCCAAGGTACCAAGTCCCACCACCGTCACATGAGTCAGATCTTTTCAGTGAACGGGGAGTAACTGCACGTGACGGCACTCCACGTGAAACGCGCCCTGAAAGCGCCATGGCAGTCAGGTGCTCACGGGCAGATGATTGCTTCTGCAGCGGACCTGCAGATAAGCTGCCCACAAGTGCATGCGCTAAGTCCCACAGTCTCCCTGTGCAGCCGGACCTCACAACGTGGAAATTGCATCTCAACGTTTATACAAAGAAAACTCATATGAGTAGCACTACTGCAATCTGCTCATATGCTCTCGCTGTCAATTCGGACGACTCTCAGAGGACCATTGTCCTGGTGCGCAACCAAGTCCACCCCTTCCAGTTCAAGATCTCTAGTTCAAAATGGTTTGCCCGGTTAGTATCATATGCTTTAATGTTGTGCTTGCTAAATGAAGGAGCAGAGGCCGGGAAGAGTGAATAGAGTCTGTTGGAAGCCCAAACCTGCGGCTGCTACGTAACCAGTGCGTAGGACAGGATAGGCCAATGAAGGTTGCAGTAGACGTTAAGCTGCCAGGCAGCTGAGGATTGCCTGTGGTGTAGCTGGCTATATGACCACCTTACCTGACCAACGTTGGCCCAAAGACCTTGAAGTGCGGCGTACACCCATGGAAAGGCACCGCACCCGGGCTTCAACACGCTCTACACGGATGGGATTGACAGGAATCCGCAGCTTGATGGGGGAAACACGTCCCCGCATAAGGTCGTTCAGCCTGCGATAATACCATCACTGGTCCGGGGAACTGTCAGGAGACGCGTCCGGGCTGTGGAGTTCACCCACAGGCACCGCGAGCGGCGAAGGCATTATGCCCCCTTCTCTTCTTTATTTCCCTTTGACTTTTGCAGGCATACAGTCACCCGTTTCTCCCTTTCTTTCTCGCATCTAGGTCCAGCGCCTCCTGAACCTGGGGACCCAGGCCCGAAACCTGCGCACGAGACTCCTCATCACGCATGTTGTCAAACAATGTAGCCGCCCTTGGCAAAAATTGATTAACAATCGACAACGTCTTGCCGACTGATAAAGCATTGAATACGACCAACCCCCAGGCTGATGACGACCTCTTGGCACCCATTCTTCTCGCACTTGGAAATGGCTGCCAACCACCTCCGAATGCTTTCTCTAAGCCACCACCGCAAAGAACAGTCAATTACGTGCAGCCAGTCGCTGACATCCAGCGTATGTTGGACGACATCCACCACCGTGACAGACCTGTCGATTCTGCCGCCTATTGGTGTGCCGCGCACATGCAAGGCTCCGTTGGGACGCTGCCATACCAAATGGTCATACAAAACTCTTGAGCCGCTCTCTCTGTAGTCATTGCAGAGTTCTACCATGAAAGTTTCATGCATTGAAACTTGACACATTGGGCGCTTAGGACTTCACGACACCTCCTTCTACCTCAACCACCTCCGCAATGCATGGCTACCAGCCAACCCACTCTTCTAAGAAACCACTTCCCCCATGTGCGCGCGGAGCTCCAACATTGCACATGCAAAAGCACAGTTGACCACTGCGACCACCTTAGCAAATCCTGCAAGAATTGCCAAGCTGCCCCCAATGAGATGGTTATTGCACCACCATTAGAGGTTGCACACCTCGTAATGGTGCACTACGAAGAAGCGCACCGAATAGGGGAGAACACAGGACTCACATTGAGATGGATTGAACCTTACCACATCACAGCCATCCCCGCCGAAAGCTCTATTCCGTTTGCCACATCAACACAGAGCGCGGGATTACAATGCACGCTGGTTGCATATGATGCTTCCAACCATGGGTCACCCACTACGTCCTGGACCCAGACAGTGGAATACCCCCGTCTCACTTGAGATGGGACTTCATCAAACCCGCCGACCCAGAAATCTCCCATAAGGATACGGTACGAAGCGAGCTTGGCCCAGACTTTGAACCAGCGCACGTGGTTGAGAAAGTACTGGACAAAGGCATCGTGGGAAACTTGGTTGAATACCTGGTCAAGTGCTGTGGTTACAAAGAACCCGAATGGCAACTGGAAGGCCTCCTCCAGGGAGCAGAGGACATGCTAGATTGATACGAGATCAACCACCAAGGGCCACGCGATCAAGTCCTTACGTGTGTGAAACAGCGCAATGCGATGAGGAGACGCTGTTCAGGAGGCACGCGCGAACATTACCCCCGGCACTGACACCGAAATGGTACCTGACTACTCCTGGTACATGTTGCCTGAAATTGTCAAGCAGTTTTTACCCGCAGACGCCGCCGCGCAGCTCTAAAGTAGAAGTGCGCGGCCTGCCCTCTTCTACGATCTTGCGAAAGCCGCTGACAAATTTTGCGAAAGTGGACTCTTTTGACTCAACAAATATTCTTCTTGGGTTTTTGTGATTTTCAGGAAATCTGACCAAACCGTTTGTGAGGAAACCCCTCGCAGTTCACCGTTTTCCATTGCCGATGCTCTGGCCAGTCCCCGCTTCTAGCGTCAACACCGCACTACTTCCTGGGCTACCCTAATCGTCGAAACATGTTAATTTATTCTCCCCAAACCTGGGCCCCCAACCTCCTACATTTTTTCCCTATGTCACCGCCCTCGCTTACCTCGATGCGCATTGCTGCACCGCTGCTCAGGGTCTTCTGGAATGCATTTCCGCGAGCCCCACTCACGCATCAGCCCAACTGGGGCTCACTCTCCGCAACAACCGGGGGGAGTGTGGTAGAACGGTACAAACTGGGCCCGACAAGCCCCATGGTTATATAGGTTTAGGCGCATACGGTATATTTGCATTATTTCCTGGCCCAAGCCCATACAATTACACCTTAGGGGACACGAGCTACCCCCCGGACTGTCCCTGTCCGTACCGGACCACCACAAGAGCGGGCCAATGGGGTGCAATGAATGGTTGCACCACTCAAGGGGAAACGTAGCAAGAAACCCACAGATACTCGCTCCACACGACCATTGCCCACTCAATGTCTCCCGTGCTCTTACATGGCGTTCTACACTGATAAGGCCATCTCAAACGTCTTGCAAGCAACAAATACAGCAATCCTTGATCCCCAAAATGCCACCCAACACAGGCAGACTCTGCCTCCCATCCCTTCCTCCCTGTAGCACCTCCCTTGCAAGTGGCCTCACACCCATACATTGACTTCACAAAACTTATGGCCACATCTCTGCTCATTATGTCCACTCAAGACAGAGCAGCCTATGATGTCGATTTTAGAAGGTAAGAAACACTCTGATGCCCTCTGATGGTTGAGTCCAATTCACACACACTGTGTCCCTCTTCAGGGCTGTGTTCCCTGAAGGGTCTGCCCTTTCAGAAGCATCCTATCTCTCTGGCACACAGAACTGGAGTGAAGTGATTCTTAATCTGTTCCTCTTGCCACTTACCACTTTGTGGAACATGCAACAAAGAATGCCCTCAATCTCATACTTCTCCTCTGAAGTCATCTTTGCACTCCAAAACCCTGCCTTTCATCTGTTGATCACCATCAATGATTGAGTAGCAAGTTCATTCAGAAGTTGCACATGGACCTTTGGGATTTCCACTTTTTAATGGTCAATGAGCACCATTTCCACTAGTACGTGATTGTGGTGGACAGGGTGGGTAATGCTCCAGTAGTAGATGCACTGGATTGGAGTGACCATCCACATCATTATGATACTGATTTGGAAGCATGTTGGAGGGGTCTGCAAGACCTTCTATTGTTACAGCCAGCACAATCACCCAGAAATCATGTTTGGTCTCTGTTTTGGAGGCAGGGTGATGGACACAGCTGTGGTCTGTTCTGATGTGTTGCACTGCTTTTCATCATGAGGAACCCTGCTCTGTTAAAACAAATTTTTGAGGGTGTGCAGATACCACTCCCAATGTATCCTCACAATTTTTGGATGAAGTGGAGGGAGGATATGTATGTATTCCTTTGAAAATTGTATCCTCAATGTGTGGATCAGGACAGTTGGGGCAAACCTTGTTTCGATTTTATAGCCTTCTGATGGAGTAATTTTCCAGTGTCCTGTTGCCTGCAGCTCATTGGATTGTAAAGATTTGCAGTGCAGTTGATGGGGGCAAGAGGCGACTGCAGACACTACCCAATTGCGGGCGCAGGGGTGTGGGGGGATGCTACTGTCATTGTGGAATGCAAATGGAGAGGTTTGGGGTGATTTGGGGCAGTATTGGGAACGTGAGTCTGTGGGGAATCCCTCAGCTTGGGAGAAGCCAGGTGATGGGCTTTTCTACTTTGGCTCACTATATGTTTGTAAACAAATGAAGAATCCCACCTTTGGTGAATTGAACAAATGACGATTTGAGGTTTGATCTGACAAATGGAGTGGGAAATGGTCATTTTTGAGCAAGTCACTTGTTCAATATTTTATTGACTCTGCACTTTATCCCCCTTTGTCCAAAATTGGAAGCAATGCCAGCATCATGTGGCAAATGAACCCTTCAATAGAAGCAGCCTTTTGAGTGAGGGCACACTACACGTTGCGTAGATACAGTTTTGGTTGGGTTATCTTGTTTGGTGCTGAGTGGATCTGTTGAATGATGAATTGCCAGGTGCCCCACTCCTCTCAAATGTCAAGTTCACTGTTTCATCCTCTCATTAGCCCCATCACTCGTGACCTTGACAAGCTTGATCTGAAGAGGTCTTGGGGAGCACTGGAAAAACAGCCCGATTTGTTCTGTGCTGGCCCACATCAGTTTCCACCTATCCTAGCCTTACCCTGGATCCTTATGGGACGGGACTCATGACCGGCAAACATGATTGCGTGGCTGAACGAGGCCTGCGCTAGCGTAATGTACTGACAAGGAATGCCTTTTTCAGTTAGGCGTGGTTCTTCCTGTGGCTGTCAAACTGTTGCTAGTCACCGCATTCTCTTACTCTGTCCACTTCGGTTTTTCTTTCCATTTATCGTTTTACCATCATTGTCGTCTCACGCGCTTTCCCGTGTGACTCTCTCCAAGTGGTGACCGCTAATTTGGAGGCTTCAGAGATCACATTCGATGCCTCGATTGCTCCTCACAACAACAGATTCAACTCTTTTTTTATTTGAATATCGATTCGGTGTTCACATTTATAGTGTCACGCCATTTAACATCCGATTTGGTCCTTGTTACTCTCTTTCCAAATTCGGGTGAGCCATCAACTTCGGCGGTGCGAGACCCTCCCCACTCAATACAGCACACCGGGTCGCACCGTCTACGAACAGGAATCCCTCCCGAACCAACCTTGCGCGATGCTGCGAGGCTCTCCTTCCGCCTGTCCGTCGCTGAACCCTCGCAATCGGCGCTCTAAACCCCAAACAATACAGTGGCAGAACCGTTCACGTTTGATCACCTCTTCCCTCCTTGTTTTGTACCTATTTCTTTTCTCGGCATCTGCCCAGCAACAGCAGCAATCGAATAGGCAGCCGCTTGCTCACCAGGTACGTTTTGGATGGAGGCTTCGATGCGGAACTCACCGAAGCTCAACGAATCTCAATCGCTTCAGGTCTGGTACGGCGACTCCGTGAAACCGCCATGCAAAAACTATACGGAGACGTTTGACGATCCCAAGAAAATGAGTGAGTCTTCCATCCCTGCTCTCCCACTTGGTCGCTCAGATGTCAATTCCATCACCCCCGCACGCGCCACTCTCCTCGACTGTTTCAAAGTCTCATGGCAAAACTGGTTCAACAACCCTGACCAAGCCGTCTGGATTATGGAGGATTCGCAGAACGCTCAAATTCAGAACGGGGAGCTTGTACTGCAACTGCTCGGCACTGGCACATCGGCGACCACGGGGAAAAAGCAAGGTGAGGAGAGCATCTTCCAGCGCGTTTAGTTACACTATTCACTCGCTCTTCCGCATGCACTGGTCGCACTACCAACCAATCGACACTCTTGCTTCCCTGCCACTGTTCGAAGGCGCAAATGTCATCGTCGCACATTCTCGCTGGTTCCACTATGGTCTCGTTCAAGCAAACATGAAAATCGCCAAGGGAAAGGGCGTCGTCTCGGCGTTCATCGTGGACTCATTCACTCCCGGATACAACCCTGGCGACGAGTTGGATCAAGAATGGACGGGACAAAAGGCGTCCACGTATCAAACCAACTGGTTCAGTCTTGGCCAGTTGAACTACCCAGTGGGCGCAGCGGCAGACCAACAACGATATGGAAACGGGCAAGAGATAAACGGAACGGCGGATTACTCTGCGGAATATCACACATTTGGCATGGAGCGAACGTTCAACTACGTTCGTTGGTTTGTCGATGGACAGATGGTTCGTGAAGTGACGAGAGCCGAAACCGGAGACCAATACTTCCCGGATCGGATCGGAGCAGTGGTGAGTGGTGTCCCATCGTCCTCGCCTTCTACACGCCATGTCTTTAACAACCCCAACACCTTCAGATGTTCAACATCTGGGACGCGGGGCAGCAAGCTGCTGGTACGCGAGACTGGGCTGGGTGCGGGACTCTCCGTCGTGGTCCCATCTGCCGTTCAACTGACATCATCGCCTACCCCTTATCACAGAGGCGAAACCGACTGGACGGTCCCCGACCCAAATCCCGCATACACGGTTCACGTCAAGGACTTCCAAATCATTTGCTACGACAACCCTGGTAACTGGACCCCGCCCACGGCGACAATCACTGCCACGGTCCGTACAACCGCAACCCCCTTGTCGGTGGATGGCCCCATGATCTTTGGAACTATCCCAATGATGCCCATGATCGGAGTCGGCGTGGCGTTTTCGTCGGTCGTCATTTTGATGTGCGCCGGCGCGCTTGCTTCCGGATGTGGAACGAAAGATATGGCCCCGTACAACGTACGTTAATTTCGATTTGTCGCGTGCGTTCAGGGGTCACGATATCCTGACTCTTTGCCCTCCCGCCAGATGTATGACGAAAATCCCTATGCGAAAGCGGAAGCTGCTCGTAGCACAGTGGAGGTTGCTTATGCCGTTCCCGTCGCTGCCGGAGCTGCTGCCGTCGGTGCAGCTGCAGTGGTCGGGGCCGCAGCTGTCTCGTCTCGCGGACAAAGTGGAGGTGGGCGTCCTCCCTCACGCGGCCAGCAAATGGATCAGCGTCGACCGGGGAGTGGTGCTCCCGCGAGGCCAGGTGATGCCTACGACGGAAGGCAGCGAGGCTCGACTCCCCAAGGAGAACGCCGTCGAAGTAGCTCTGCTGCGCCGGGTGATAGGGGCCAAGGCGGACGAAGGCGGTGAGCTTTTTCTCCAGGATCCCTGGGATGATCGCTTGGGGCGGTACTCGTATTTCTTTTTTTGTGTTTCTCGGTATTCAAAGTTTGTGTTCGCCGGGATGTCTTACGTTGGTTGTTGGCGCCTTCAGCCTGGCGCTGTTTTCGCTGACACAGTCGTACATACTTTATGGAGTAAATAAGAAGTGACATCGGAGAGTAAAGATTATCGACGTGCTCCGGCGGATGCGTGCAGCGTTTGCATTCGTTCACAGTGATTACAACAGCAAAGATATGAACTAATCAAAGAAACATTGGATTTAACCACCGCCCGGCATGATCAATAACGTAACACATTCGAACCGACACCCGAAAACCCGTTTCTATTGCGGCGGGACACTAGCGGGTGCAACGGGAGGCGGAACAGCATTTCTCCCTCCCATCCTCCGCGCCTCCAACACCGCAAAGATGAGTGCGAACGACCATCCAAACAGGATGGCAAGCGGGACGATCCACTTGATCGCTACTTTCCACGTGCCACACTTTGCAGGGACGACAGGCGGCGCGAGCGAGATCAGGTACGACTTTTCCTCGTCCACGGTCCCGTCGGCAGCAGTGTGCTTCTGGAGGAAGAGCGAGTGCCCTGTGTTACCCAACATCGTGGCCGCGAGGTTACCCGTTGGCGGAGTGAAGCTTGGCAAAGCCGCAAGGAGGTTCGCCATGCGTTCGTTGAATTCTTCGACCGAGGGTACGGGTTGGTGAGGTTTCGGAGGGACCATGCCATTGACGGGTGGTGGCTTGGATGCTGCTTTCCGACGACGAACGAGCGCTGTCTCGGCGGCGAGGCGAACGCTGTCTCGGCGTGAATATTTGGGATGTGCAGGGATGTGGAGAATGAAAGAAAAGTGAGTGAGTCGGAAGGTTGTCGGGCAATTTTCAAAACCGTCATAATCAGCAATCACGTCTGATTCCAAGTGGACGCCAAAATAGAAACGTCAAATATCATACAGTCAGGTACGTCTTGGCCGTCTTTCACGTGATATCCGGGACTCCGCTTAACATCCCGATACACTCACAAAGATACGGGAAACCCGTAGGCTCTGGGAATCCGTTTGGCCAGATCCGCTTCGTACCACCTCACAACCTTGGTGCCCTTAGAGATACCCTCATCGACGTTAGGGTCCGTCGCATGACTGTTGGACACGAGAAATGTCGTCCGTGAAACATTTGTCCGATAAGAAATCGGACAGGCATCGGAATAGGTAAAGTATCAACAACGGTCAAACTCCGGGGGAAGACGACCAACTCACCACTCAACGATGCCTGCCATTTTTCTCATGTAGTTCTCGGAGTCGCGTCCCAAAGCAGCGAGGTGTTCATCACCGTAAAAGTCCAATTTGAGGTGAGTGTACTTGGTAGTGTTGAAGAAACACTGAGGATGATCGAGTGGAGGTGGAAGCAGCACTGTTGATTGACCTGGGGGACTTCCCGGTGGCCAGGAGAGGGTCTTTTGGATACTGGTCAACCCGAGGTCGAACCAATCCGACGCGCATTTGGTGATGGACCACTGGTCTTCACAGACGGCGTTTGCAGGGCAGGGCACCGACGCGGGTAGGAGCGATGTGAGAGGATTGGCGAATGTGGATTGACGTGGCGTTGAGTTTGGAACGTCAAAACCACTGTAGACGGAGGCGAGCCAGTGGAAGTAGAGCCCGGTCAACGTGATCAGGACTGCGTAGAGAATAACTTGGGGCTGGATGGGGAACGCCGGCGATGGGACGGCGACGACGTGTGGGGCGGGTGATGGAGCAGGAGGAGAGTCGCTCGCCGCCTTGTCCGCGTCCACCGACGATTTCTTGTCTCCCTTGCGCTTCCGCAATTGCGATTCCTCGCCGGCCATTTCAGTCTAAGGTCTTCGGACGACGAACGGAGTCTGCGCAACCAAACCGGCTGAATGGGTAATCTCCGGTGCGGGCCTCTTCCGCATTTTCTCAGGTAATGATCGCAGTCATTTACGATAGATTAGGTATTCTTGCTACCATCTTTGTAAGTTTAAAACTACACTAATTGGGTTACTACTTTCCGTCCCGTTACGAGGCCCTTTTCCAACTCCTCGAAAACATGGGGAACATCGACAGTTCGCAACCCGACGTAGGCGTGGACTTTTCCAGTTGTGACAAGGTCCAAAACGGTCTTGAAGTCCTTTATCAAGCGGTGCACGGGTCAGCATCCCACAACAATCACACGGACCCAAAGTAAAGTGAAACGGACGTCAGTATCGCCGAGCAGTGATCCCATGATTCTGATTTCTTTGCCGAGAATAACGATGGGTATATGGTATATTTATCACTTCCGCCATTGTGTCACCTATGGGATGGAGGACGGTTTGTGTCACTCATATATCGAAGGGGTATGATTGGCAATTGTTCAGTTGGTACTTAACTCACCGACGAAAACGACAGTGCCGCCTCCTCGCACAAGAGTCCACGAACTTTCAAATGCACTTGGGGCTGTCGTGACAACGAGCAAAACGTGAAGACCCTTTCCGTCGGTTTGTGAGTTGACGGCACAGGGCAGTCCTCCCTGATCAGAAGGAGCGGTCGCAGCGTTGGCTACAACATCAGCGCCGAGATTTTTAGCTTCCGCGAGCTTTTCGTCATCAATGTCGACGGCAAGCGTCTACGTCGTCATGCTTACGATGGTGCAATTCGAAAAAGTTGGAGCACGTCTTGATCATTACATGGGAACTCGACACCTATAAATGGTGAAATCAGCACCAATCTTGTATCCAAGTGCCTTGGCAACTTGTAGTCCCATCAAGACGAGACCCCCAGTCCCCGAGACCAATACAGCCGCCCTTGGGAGCGTTGGCACGACGGATTGCTCCAGTTACCGTCACTTCGGCACTTTTCAAGTGTTGTATCGGAGATTTTTGAAAAAAAGGATGTTGAGAATAGATTCTTGAGACCAGCAATGGGATCGGACCGCTCCCGCACCGTCATTGTAATTCTCCTACCAGTACATTATGTATTCTGCCCACCGCGCCGAAAGTATTCGAATGATTATTTTATTATTATTATTTTTATTTTGGCAAACTCTATTTGTAATGTTTGGGTCGCGACATCATAACCTTTGAGGTCTGTTTATTGTTGAATGATGGTCGCCGGTCGAGGCCTGCTCGTTAGGATAAATGTTTCTGCGTCGGGCTTTCCGGCAAACAAATATAACGTTAGAATTCCCCCTTAGCCGTTCGTCGTCGTCCCTTCTGCTTGTCCCTCTGTGTGCGATCCCAGCGAAAGCGATGTCGATCCCAAAGGTGCGAACTGAAGACTGCGACCTGTCTCCCGCAGAAACAAGAACTTAAAAAAAATTGACACCTACAGACCATGAAGGCGCTCATCTTGACGGCGCCCGGTGCGCCCATTTCCGTGGGTGAAGTCCTCACTCCTTCTCCATCGAAAGGTCAAGTGCTCGTAAAGATTGAGGCCTGCTGTGTTTGCCACACTGTGAGTCTTCTGGTCGACTTCTCAGTGTTGGGCACTGGTTTCCGACAGCGAGTTTCTCGTTCCACTGTATGACCAGTTCACACGGAAAACCGGAGCTCCGCCGTCAGCCCACGTATCCCCACATTCTCCGCCACGAAGGTGCCGGAACTGTTGCGGTTCTCTGTGAAGGCATCACTGGTTGGAAAGTAGGCGACCGGGTGAGTCTGCGCAACGTCTTGCAGCGAGACATGGCTTTTGTTAAACGGATGACCGTCCGGCCAGGAAGGTATCTGTCCCAATGCACCACAGCCAATGCGGCACGTGTTCCTTCTGCTTGGAAGGATTCGTGACCCATTGTCCACAGAAGAAGTGGCACTCTGCTGAAGCTCGGGCATGCTTGTGAGCGGCTCGCGCGTAGCCTTTCACTTTCGTTGAACTCTTATACGAAGTACACCACACAACTCTTTAGTGCCGAATGCGCAGTAACAAAACTATCGTAATACTTGCCGACAACGTGCCGTATGAGAAGGCAGGACCTTGTGGATGGTGAGTACGTCCGGCGAAGTTGAAGATCGGGTCAAAATTAACAGGTGCAGGTCCTACGAAACAATGGCACTCGTAGAGTCTTTCAAATTCCCTACCATCTTTGGGATATCGGGCAGTCTCGTCCCCGACAGAGGGATTCCATCTCGCTTCAATAATCAGAAGCATCCTGTTCGATAACCGGTGCCCGTGATTGAGAAGACGACCAGAGGGACTCACAGTGAGGCGCACACTGCACACCTCAATCTTCTCCAGCACTTCACCCTTCGCTGGAGAAAGGGTGGTTAATTCACCGACGGACATGGGCACACAAGGCACAGTCATGATGAGGGCTTTCATGGTCTGTCGGTGGAAAGATTTGTGGGGTTTCCTTTCGCCGGCCGACTCCGAACCTCCAGGATCGTCATCGTTTCACAGTGACTGGAGACAGAGGGTTGGGGTAAGTAAGGGAGGGAGCTTGCAGATGGGCAGGGATACTTCCGATTGCTTTATGTTTATTTGCCGGACAATCCGATGCAGGAATGAAGGTAGTGGAATCAACACAATGAAGATTGCCCAAACGAAAGGAAATCTCACAGTACTCCTGTTCGTGTCCACGTTCCATGTTTTCTTCATTTTGTTTCCGGCGCCTTTTTCTTGGCCGCCTGGTGTGGTGGCGCAAGGCGATCGCGTTTTGCGATGGGAGTGGCCGCCCTTGCTCCATTATTCGCCGCTTCGCTTCCGACGCGGAGCCCGGTCCAATGTCTACGGGTGCAGAGTCTGTCTCCTGGGGGGATATCATTGAAGAGTGGCGATAAGAGTTCTACCGGTCTTTACCCAAGACAGGTATGTTTGGACTCAAAAAATTATATGAAAAAAGCACAATAAACAAAAGCCAATATGCAATTACGTTTCAAAATTACGTGACGTGGAAGCAAACATGTACAACATTGTTGCAGCGCGGTATACCAACTCCCATCATTCTCTCCCGTAGATTCCAAAAGAACGACAACGTGCGTGATCGATTGAATTGCTCAGATAAAGGAAACTTCAGACTCCATGGAAGAAACCGACTGGGGTCGTTTCTTCCGTGCGGGAATCTCGCGAACCATCACTTCCGTATGCCAGCGGATTTTAGTTGTACGGTTCGTTGGTGGGGCAGAAATTTCCGAAGGAGTTCCCTGGGGTTCCCCCGCATTGATGTCAGCACTGGAAAACGGGAATATCATCAATCATTTTTTCATCACATTCAATTGATTTCATCAAAAACCAAACCTTGACAAATCGATTCCATCGAGCAGTTCCGACGGAACTCCAGTCTTCAAGGCTTCGGAGACTTCCTTCGGTGTCAATTGGTCCAGCCTCACATATCCCCAGAGGTGCGACTTCACCGTCGGATCCAAGTACGGGCGATTCCGCACGTACGCTGAAACAGCCCTCAGCGTTTGAGACGGTGTCCAGCGGCGTTTGGCTGCACCTTGAGAAAACCCAACCACCCCAAAGAACAGCTCCACGGAAAACGCAGTTGCAAGAATGTGGTCGAAGTCGTCATCCGGGATGAACTCGCCACTGTCATCCTTGCCACCAGCTATCCGCCGCGCGGCTTCTTCCAACACGGCAGACGGGTCCACGCCTGGTGTGTCATATGCCAGCTCAAGCTCCGACAATGCGAGCTCGCTGAATTTCACCTCGGACCAGAGTGCCCGACCTTCCGCTTCCGTCAACGGTTCGGCCCACAGCAAGCGACTGTAAATGTATTTTCTGGCCGTGACGAAGCTTCCATCGCTGCCCCCGCCTGTACGGAGCATGTCCACGACAGACGAGAGCGGAAGGACAGCGAGCTCGGGTGTGAATTGGGAAGAGTCATTGTTGTCGGTTTCTTCAGATCCCGGATCTGAAGGGCTGACAATATGCGATGATTCCGAGTTCGGTTCTTCCTCCCCATGGAATGGGTTCCTGGCGGTAAGTATCCAGAAATCAGGATTAATCCTTACAGGGGAAATTTAACAGCGGAAACTCACCTCCAAGAAGGGTTCGACAGTGCAGCGCCTTCTCGTTCTTCTTTACCCAGGGGATGGACCTCCCTAACTTCCCACTCAACTTCATCGTCGTCCCATCCATCTTCCTCTTCAGCCTCCGCCTGTGGGTTGACCGATGGCACAGTCAAAAGTCCCTTGCCGCCGCCTGAAGTCACAGGTGGAACAAATGGTTTCGCCTTGATCGGCTCCGACGCGGAAGGAAGCGGCGGTGGTGGTTCAAGAGCCTCAGGCGGCATGTTTCCGTTTGTCTCTTCCTGTGGGTGGGCAGAGATATACGTCCTCACGATTTTAAACGTCTGGGCGTGCGTCCAAAGTCCGACATCAATGGCGTGCTCCACAACAGCGTGGAAAAGATCCGACGAATAGCTCGTGATAAGTGCATCGTCCGCACCACTCCCGGGTGATATCTTCAGTGCCGCACCGTCGAGTAGCAGTTCCAGAGGTACAGCGTGATCGATAAGGGCCGTTTGAAGAACAGGGACGGGGAGTCGCGCGAATGGCACTAGAGCCCACAGTTGAAGATTCTCTCGAGCGGGGAGAGAAGAGTTGGAAGTGGTGTAATTTCGCACAAGATGGAACCGAGTGAGTGGGTCGGGATTCGTTGAGACCGATCGCCGCAAAGCTTCCAAAGGACTAAGGTCTCCGGTCGATTGTGGAGTCGGTGATCTTAATTGCGCAGCTCGTGCAGTTGGTTGAACTGCAAGAGATGGAGTCGAACTTCCCGGTGGCACTGACTGCCCAACGGAGGAAGAAGTCGGAGAGGAAGCTGACAACTTCACACCAGTGGTACCAGCGACCACCGCAGGAGGAGTATTCAAGGGAGCGACTGATACTGTAGATTCTGTCGATGTTGAAGCGGTCATAAACGCGGGCGAACGCTCCGTGATTTCCGGAGGCGTTGTTGCGATACTTTGTTCCGCAGTGCTTTTAGCTCGAGGGGTGGCAGAGACCGTTCTTTTAGGGGCACTCGGTTTTACCTCGACAGACGAGCCCTTCTCCTTTTGCTTGACCTCCGAAGCTCCAACAGACGGTTGCGAGGATGAGAGCGAACTTGTCGATGTCGACCGCTCAACTGCAAGCAAGGTGGCCTGGGGGATATCCAAGGCCGCAGGTGGAATACTGGACTCGGCAAAGCTCTTGGCTTTTGCCGTCGCCGAAAACGTTCTTCGAGGAACGTCCGATTGCGATTTGGAAGGAGGAGGTTTGGATTCAACAACCGTCGTCTTGGTAACGTCTGAACTAGTACGGGTCGTGGAATCCTCGGGCGATCGCTCCACAGAAACTGGTAGCTGGGAGGACTCTGTCGACGATTCAGGTTTTGCAGTTTTATCGTTTAATGACTCGAGTGTTGGTTTCGTATCCACTATGAGATTTGAGTTGAAAATCGCCGATGGCATTTCCACCTCTTGGACCTGGATCGAGGGGGCCTCTTGCGTTGCGCTCTGAGAGTCTGCCTTTTTCGAGTCACTCTCCAGTGCAGGAGTGCTCGAGAGAGGGGCACCAAAGACTGACTCTGTCGACACTTCGGACGTTTTTGGAGACCCCTGCTCAGCAGGATGTGTGGCTGAAGAAGTTTCGACACTTGAAAAGAGTTCAAATTTCTCCGACGGCGCAGGTGATGGCGAAGCCTGCTTTTCCATATCTGCGCTTGGTACTTCAAGGTCTGATTGTAAGACTGCTGGTGGTGCTTCCGAGCTATCAGCGCTGGATGGATCCCCACCACTGGTAACAGCTGGCGGTTCATCCGATTTCAGCACCACACCGCCTTCGCTTGACTGTTCCAGACTCGCGGCTGCTGGGGTATTCTGATCACCGCTAGATCCATCGGTAGTAACCTTACTCGGAAGGCTGATATCCGCATTTACAGCCGGTACAACGGGGACAAGAGCTTCGACGGGTTTTTGAGACAGATTCGTAGTGATGTGCGGGGCCCTTCCCCGAGCGGCTGTAACTGGAACTGCAGGAATTCGAACGGGCGAGTGGTGGCGAGGACGGAGTGGCGTCGTAGGCGTACTGGGCGAGTCTGGTTGTAGCGCGGGCGATTCTCCACGAAGTGAACCTCGCGCTGGCGATTCCCCCCGAAGAGACGCCGGACGACTCCGAGCTGGAAATATATGGCGTGTTAGATTGCCGCTCCGAAAGGTTGTCGCTATACCGTCTTCCTCACCTGGAGAAGCGACCACCGGGCTTGTTGCCCCAGCTTCAACTGTCTTTTCCTCGATCAGCACGTCAAACCGACGAATAATGTCGGCGACTTTTCCGGGCTTCTTCGCAACCGAAGCTGCCGCAGCGGCTTTTGCTTCTGCCAGTTTGGCGGCACGCAACGCTCGACCCGTCAATTTGGGGGGTTCGTCCGCGCTTGCAGATTCAGTGGGTGCAGTCTCCGTCAATGTTTTTTCCTGCGACGTTTCCGTTGCTTGTGGTATCTCCGGCGTGGGTATTGGCGCATCAGATACGGGCTCTCCAGAGGTCTCCTGCACGTCCATTTTCGGCTTCAAGTCTGCCTCAGACTGGTGCGGCGGTTCGGCGTGCTCCACTTTCTCCGTGGGGATAGGTGTTTCGATCTTCACCGCCTCTACCGTTGGAACGTCCTCCTGCACTGGAACCTCTGCAGCAGTGGCTGGATCCGCCGACGGGGCCACGCCCACTCCCTTCGAGTCCTCGTACAATGCAGGAACATCGTATACGCGCTCCTCTGGAAGTTCCCTCTTGCCATTATCGGGACTTCCTTTGAAGCCCTCGGCGAGTTCCGCGAGAAGCTGCAATTCCACTGCGATGGAGGCCGGCAAGACGACCAGGGGGTTTCCCGAACTGGACGGTCGGGCTTCAACAAAGCCAGACGATTGCTGCTCGCTCGTTTGGATGTCAACGGTGATGGAGGATGTCCCGGTTGCAGTATCTCGTGGGGACGCCGACGGAGTTTGAGGGGTGAGAGGCGACCTCCTCGGCAACGTCCCAACCGAAGCGTCAAGATCGATGTGTGGTTCATCGGCACCGGTTCCAGTAGAAGCCTCCCCAGTTTGAGAATACGTAGAGGACGGTCGGGGCTTGACTTGAAGCCACAGATGCGAATTGGGTTTTGGACGAGCGCCGGATATCGAAGCCAAAGAGGCCACTTTGTGAAGGGAGTACTCGGGGGAAAGCTCGGTTGCTGTGGTTGATGCTGACGGGAATGGCTATATTTCGATTGAAAGTCAGGTGTTACGTGAAGCAATTTAGCTTGCAGGTCCCAAACAAAACCTTGGTTCGTGCTCACTTCGCTGACGCCCGTGGACTTTTCCGACACATCCAGCTCATCGTTCCCGACAACCGTGTCGGCACTCGACGACTCAGACGTCCGCGGGCTGTCCGCTTGTGCTGGGTCACGGTTCGACTCGGCGTTGGCCTGGTCCGATTCGGGGAGTTCGTCCAGCAGGGGCAAGTCGTAAACGGACTCGGCGTACCGAGCTGGGACCGATGGTTGCTGATCTTCTTCTGGTGGGTCGACCTGGATTCCTATATCGACGAGTTGAGGTTGGGGGTAGAAGAGTGACGGTTCCCATCCAGGTAAGGGGGACATTGCCATGCGAAGAGGAGTGTATGGACGGGATCGGAGGGAGAGGGAAGAGTGCACTCTACGGGGACCGGTCGGTGGGAGGGACTCTGGATCGACTCTGAAGCGAGAGAAAGGGTCTGCTACGGAGGGGCCTTCCATCTCAGCAAAGTCCGGGGAATAGTCTAAACCCGACACCGCCGACGTCGGCGTGCTGGAGCGGGCATCAAAAGAGCTTCGCAACGACGACATTGATGGACGTCCCAGTGATCCCGTAGAAGAGTAGCTGGAGGGCTCATAGGACACACCCTCTTCAGATGGCGTCTCGCGAATACGTCGAGGGGCTGATGCGCGCCATCAACGATCGATGATGAATGATAAAAACAGATGTAAACCGGTGGAAAGTGTGTGGATAGGATTTGTCATCAGTGATGCTTGCCGCCCTTGTCAATCCCCAACCGGACACTCACAGCGTCGGCGCCACAAACGAGACAGCAGCTGCCACAGCGACTTTCTCCTCTTGACGACCCGCGGTCTCGCCACCTCGACCGTGTACCCAACCTCGCTGATTGGCTTGTCCATGCTGTGGCGGGAGAGTTGGCCATGCATGTCCGCCGGGCTGACCCACAGACTGTCCTTCGAAGGCGCCTTGCTGAGCACCACAGACGGCATCGCTGCAGGTGGGAGCGACGATGCGGACGTGGGCGACAGACCCGGTGCGGTATCTCCCTTTCGCGGATGCTGGAGCCCCACTTTGGGTCTGCAGGCGCCGGACCGAAGCACGTTGCCTCTTCTGGATATTTTTTGGCGACAAAAATCAAATCAACAGCATCTTCAACTCCACAAGTCTACAAACCGCTGACACATAATTTCAGAATCCCGGTGCTTGCTCTTTTAGACGGGGCGTCCGAGAAAGGGACCACTCGGCTGCAAAACCTAAAGCCACTCAGGAATCAGTTTCTCTCGCCATCGGGGGCCCTTGAGCAGCACCGCGGCGCCTACGCAGAGTACTCGACGCCCCAGAGCAGTGACGGACAGAAGCTTCCAGAACGGTGGGCCAAGCGTGGGGTGAACCTTCGACGGGCACTCAAGCAAGGAGAACAAGAAGAGTCACGGTAAGCACATTGGATTAAATTTGTCCGACTGGAACCATTTTGGTACTACTCGTTGTTATGGATTGCGTCCACCCCGCGAGGCGCAGCATCATGAGCCCACTTGGCAATGAGATAGGAAGAATCGATGATGTACCCAAGATAAACATCATTCATAACTCAAACGGTCTTGTTTGTGCGTTTCATTTGATATATACTGCAGCACCACCTGATCAACATTTGACCACACGAGCCCTGAATCCTAATTTTGGACGTGAAGCGCACAAAATCGTTCTTTCGTGGTTTTTGAAAAAGGCCACTACAGGAAGAAAGCGAAATCTGCGAGACTCGCGCTTCACTTGAATAACCCGAAGCCACTGAGCGGATCGGGCGTTTTTGATCTGCGCTACCAGGGAGAGGCACTGCCGCTAGCACCCACATCCCGGTCAGAAAGCAGCGAGCCCACGCCCACGATTCCTGCAGCTGGAGACGTGTACCGCTCTATAGACTACACTTGGCGTGGCGCGTGGCATCGGACACCTCCATTTGGCAGTATACCTTTCTGTGACCCTCCCGCACGGTGACGAGCCCGCGGGGATCGCGGGGTCTCCATGTTCAGTGATCCACGGCCGCGCATACGCATTCCCACCATCTGTGAGACTTGCCGCCGCCTCAAAGTCGTCTGTCTCTGCTGGGCAAGAAAACGCAGGGA
This sequence comes from Gonapodya prolifera JEL478, assembly GCA_001574975.1. Taxonomy (NCBI): domain Eukaryota; kingdom Fungi; phylum Monoblepharomycota; class Monoblepharidomycetes; order Monoblepharidales; family Gonapodyaceae; genus Gonapodya; species Gonapodya prolifera. The sequence continues at coordinate 25,285 of KQ965874.1, forward strand.
TAGTAGTCGGACGAGTCCCGTTCCCGCCTCGCCACGGATATCGCCGCGGACTCCAGCGCGAAGTCCACGGTCGCCCCTGTCGCCGAATACAAGGAGGAGAGCTGGAACCCTGCGTCAGGAGCTGGAGCGCAACATGATGGGCCAGCGAACGGCCACTTTGTCGGGACGACCGGACTTCTTTCAATCACCCATGGGCACGACTCGAACGCCGTTCTCAGAGGTGTTACCACAGTCGGGTGGAAGGGGTGGTGCGCTTTCCAAAAAGGCCATGCCACGAACACTTGAGGAGGTGGTCCAGACTCCTTCATATAGCCTCCGCAATAACCCCGCCGCTGCCGCCGCGGCCAGTCGGTTACTATCTCAAGCGAGACCGTCAAACGCTCCTCCTGCGCCGAAGCGATGGGCGTCGCTCCAGGCGGAGGACCTCAGTGTCCAAGCTGGATTGCCACGCACTCCGTCACTGAAACAAAGTCTTGTGTTTTCTTCCTCCGTTCGAGGATCTCTCTCCATGTCACAAAGTGCTCCTAGTCAACTTTACACCGGCAACGTACAAGAGTCACAACGTAACAAGCCACTCCCTGATGTCAGAGGCGATGATCAAGGCGATAGGTATTCTTTCGAGGAATCTGAATCGTCAGGACGTCGCACCCCCGAACGACCTTCTGGCGGTCTGTCTCTCCCACCCGACTTTGTCGCCACACCTTCCCCACCCGTGGCGGATCCGGAGCCGGTGCTGAGCTCTGTTTTGCAAGGGTATACGGACAGTCCGCTTTCCCCCGATGACGGAAAGGGAGGTGGCCAGCAGATGTCGGCGCCCCCTCCAGTGGAGCGACAGGCGGCAAACACCGTTTCCCTACGTCGTCGTGTTCCGGAATCTCTGAAGGGTGGGACGGTAATGAAACCTGCTCCGGTGAGTGAATTCCAGTCTGTTCCCATAAGTGCCGTGCACCAGCTGACGGAGACTTCTGTGAAGGGGAGCGTCAAAACACCGCCACGAACCACTTCCAACATGCCGCGAGCAGACGACATGCCTGACAACGATACCCCGAACGGGCCGCGCCAGTTACTCGAGCGCAAAGATCCCTCCCCGCGACAGTCCTTGGACCCTCAACCGCCACGCACCTCCATCGACCGCAGCGCACCTTCTCCTCGCCAATCTCTCGAGCGTGGGGGCCCGTCTCCACGACAGTCGCTTGAGCGCCGCGATCAATCACCACGTCAATCTCTGGAACGAGAGCGACAACAGGGCCCAAAACCCCAGGCTTCACTCGAGCAGTCACGGGGTCGTGACACTCGGCAGACCAACGACGGGAGTTCCAATGCAGGCAGTATTCCACAACAGGACGGGACCGGCAACGGCATTGTCGAGCCAGTTCTCTCCGTTCGACTGTCGTTTATTGATGGAAAGTTCTTTGACGTCGGTCAAGGAACCTCCATTGCGGGAGATTCCACAATGCAGTCAAACTCGTCCAAGAATACGCCGCGGTCGAATGTGGATCAGCAGCGCGGCCAGACAGGTGCTCGAGCGGGCACACCGTCGACAGATCCCCTCCCCGAATACGCGGACAGCGGTTGGTCTGATGCCGACTCGGACGGCGCTGGCGAAGCTGAAGAGACCTCGCGAGCTCTCTCCCCTCGATCGCGATGGGAGGATGTCGGGATCACGATGCAGCAACTCAAAGAAAGCAGTGACGGCGCCCGGAAACTAATGTCGATGGATGCGGACCCGCCTCCAAAGAATCTGGATCGTTTGATGCTTTCTGGGTTAGAGATCGCATACGTTCATCCACGAGCGGATCGTTTGCGTGTCTTGGAAGAGGCTGCTCGAAGAATAGCCGAAGGGGCGTATTCGGAGGAAGCCTTCGTATCATTGTCCTTCACGTTCATGGTCGCACTGCTCCGTTACGCGGTCAGTCCTGGAAATCCTTTCGAAACCCCTCCAGCAGACGTCGTGAGGGTTGTGGCAGCGTACCTCGCGCGATGGCCCACGCTCCATCCTGTCGACAAAGAGGTCTTGTGGAGACACGTTCGATTTGAGGAGCTGGAGGCGGAAGAGTTGCGGGAGGCGGTGGTCGCGGGAGCTCCAAGGCGTTTGGTAATGGGCGAGCTCGTGCGAAGGTAATTATCTTTGCATCTACTCCTTGGTAAACCGACTTCAATCATACTGACGTTCGAATCACTTTAATTAGACTTCGGGGAAATCAACCGGGTGCAGCAAATGCTCTCGGCCCAACGTACCCAGCTTACACGAACTCTTTATCGAGACCAGCCTCTGCCGATTCCACCGTTGCAAGCTCGCCCTCGTACCCTCTTCCATCTCTAGCTTCAGCTGGCTACTCTCCCCAAATGCTGCCGTACCCATCAATACCGGGAACCACCTTCTCACCCCCCGTCTTCGACTCCGGCTCACGACCAACAGGCAGTTTTGCCGCCTTTATTGGATCGGGCCCGCGTGGTCCCACACCAGTCTTGAGACGAACGTCATCGTTCGATCCACCGGTTGGTCGACAGAGCTCGACTTCAAGCAATGGGACAACTACGGGCCGCAAACGAGTCACCTGGGACCCGGAGCTTGAGGCGAGAGTGTGGACAGTTGAACGACGTTATTCGGATGACAGTAGTGAAGACATGGATAGAAATGATGATGGTGAACCAGGACGGGATCCTTCTGGTGGGGATGAAATTGACCGATACCCTGAGGATGGTAAAGAATTGGGGAGACGCTAAACGTGCCATTGTTGGACTGGGACTCGGACATTCGGACTTTTGTCTGGGAATTTTGAATCGTCCTTCCACTACCCTTTATGTATTACCACCAGCGCCGTATATATTGCACTCAATTTTGAGCAAATTGTATCACATTTATTCGTGTGAAATCATAAGCTTCGAAATCGTTCGTTTAGAATCCAGGTCGCTTTATTCGGCTCATAATTGTTGCGTTTAGGCTGAGATTTGTCTCCGTCCTATCTTTTCTTACAATCACCACGTCTGCAGCCAGAAGGAAAGTTCAAACCTAATACTGCCTTCAGTGAGTATATTCTCTTTCCACTCGGTGACGCCTGTGTTCCATGAGGTCCTGTACTCGCTTGGCCTGCTCCTATTTCTGACAGAGGAAGCCCCTCCTCCACCAAAGAAACTCTCGGATCTTCCGTACCATGCCAAGAATATCTGCATATTCGCGTTATTGCAAATTGCCTTTGTATACACTGCACATGTTTGAAATCAAGCACATCGAGCCTCATTTTTATTGCACCAACATCGATAACACTGCCGCGGCCGTGTATCGGCACAATGGATTCTCCCACTTGCCACTCCGCGCGCTTACGCTTTCGGTAGAATTGTGCTCGCATAAATGCACACTGCTGTGGTAACTGAAAAGGCCGAGCAGAACCTGAAAAGCTTCCGATGGCACCGATTCCACCACCCGCACTCCCGTCCGCCCCGCTCAACGCACGGATAAAGGCCGACATTGTCGGCGCCAAGCCCACGTGGCAGGCAGCGTCGCATATCGTGGCCCGAAACAACTTCAACGGTGGGCAACTGTCTTTGACATTCATCGGACAGCCAAAGACAAACAACTCTACATTTAAACGTCTGCTCAGCCCAATCCCGTCCCGAGCGGGATCCTCTCGCATCCGTCCGCGACGTCTCCCTTCAAGTCTCGCACCCGGTGGGAACCATCAGCTGCACCATCTACACACCCGAGGTATCGATCCCCGGACCACTCCCTGTACTCGTCTACTTCCACGGTGGCGGCTTTGTCGTCGGAAGCCCGGCGTCACACGAGGCCCAGGCTGTTCGCTGCGCGACGGGAGGGTCGTGTATCGTCGTTAGCGTCGACGTGAGTTACTTTTTGAAATCGTCCGTCTTTTTCGTGCCAAGGTGGTGTTCTGATGCATTGCTCTCGGAAACATTGCTCCAATACAGTACCGACTAGCACCCGAATTTCCGTATCCTACACCAGTTCACGACTGTATTGAAGCCGTAGAATGGGTGTTCAGTAACGCCAAGGAGTTGAACATTGATCCCCAACGAATCGGTGAGTTTTCAAAGTGCTCTGGCTCTGCACCGGGGATTAACGTTGTTCTGCTGGTCAACCGCGTCTCTACACCAAGCTGTGGGAGGTGATTCTGCTGGCGGAAACCTCGCGACGGTTGTCGCTCTCGAGTTGGGGGGTCGAAAAGACTCGAAAATCACTATTTGCCACCAACTTCTCGTTTATGTGAGTACTGCGGAGGTTTTCCGTTTCGTTCGTCCAGTTTATATAACCACGGAAAGTCGCTCTTCATTGTTTCAGCCCGTCACCGATCTTCGGCTCTACCCTGACGGCTACGACTCCTACATCCGGAACAGAACTGGTCTGTGAGTGACTCGTTTCCGAGTTACATGACCTCGCGAATGCCCTTCACCCATGCTTGTCATCACTCAGTGGTCTCGAGACAAAATCTATGATCTGGCTCATCGACCACTACCTCAATGGTCTCGGCGAGAAGCTCTCGCCGACCGAGTTTCAATTTCGTGCAGCAGAGATGACTGCCAGTCCCATCGTTGCGACGTCGGAGGAACTGCAGGCTCGACTAGGAGGTGTTGCGAGGACCCATGTCCTCACAGCAGGGCACGGTACGCTTCAGTCGTGTCCTTTGTCTGTCTGCACGGCGTTCATTTACCTTCACTACACAGACCCTCTTTGCGACGAAGCCATCTTCTACGCCAAAAACCTGGAAGCTGCTGGGCTCTCTAACGTAGTACATTCGCACTACCCCACGTTGAACCAGTGAGTAGACGACCCCGATCACCATCTGGAACTCGTCCCTTGTTAATTCGATTCTCTCCACAACAGTGGCTTCATGAAGCACTTCAAGTCTCCCGAGATACCTGAAGCTGGCGAGGCTCTTGCAAATGCGGTGGAGGAATTGAGGATGACTTTTTACCCATAAACGACTACAGGAGTTGTACACGAGCAATAATATGACCCAGAAAAAAGAATGGGCGGATCATAGGATTCACGAGCTTGCAGACCACTTTAGTATTCGGCTCCAAAAGGCACTGCGTGTATCCGACGATTGCTTTTGTCACACCAAATGTCAGGGCACATGGTGCGTTTCCAACTATTGCATTGGCCGAGAGTATATGCATTTTATCGAACCCCACGGAACCCCCCCCTGCCACCGGCACCGGGCGGACCACCCCTGCCCCTTCCCCTTCCTCTGGCCTGAGCTCTTGCGACAGTTGCTCGTCCACGCCCCATACCGACACCCTTGCCCTTCAACGCGCCAGGACCGATCTTCCTGAACATGGGAGCGTTCTTGAGCATGTCGGGGACGATGATGAATCTGGTGTGGTAGGTCGGGTATGACGATTGTCAGGGATGATCGCAACACCGAAGTTCTTCAGATGACAACGTCGATTCCAGTGACGCTCTCAGTCTGTCGCGTGCACGTAGTCCAGAGCTTCCATCCGTTTGGTCGGCAAGGCATGTTCTCTTTGTGTTCCGTCGCTGCGATACTGATCCATACAACCACCGCGTGATGCCTCGATCTCGCCCACATCCGCGTCCTTGCGGCATAGCACCACACGCTAAATAATCACGTCCTCTCAACTGAGCACTCACCTAACTTGGCTACCTCTGAGGTAGACCTGGTCAAGCTGCACAACCCTCCCGTCCCTCTGGGTGACCGTGACGTCCCCCAACTGGCAGTTCATGTTGTCCTCGGCCTCAATGAGCTTCCCGCGGTATACGACACCGGTTTTGAGCTCGAGAGTGATGACATGGCCGGCTGCTTCATGGAGCAGCTTGACGGGGACACCGATTGAGGCAGACATTGGGGCTGGACGGGTGGAAAACGGGAGAAAGCGGGCAGCAGCGGTGGTCGCGTACGGAGGTGGGTAAAAAAGGTCAGCGGAGCCGATGGAAGAGCAGTGCTCCACAGAACGACACTCACGGGAAGTTGCTGCGCACGATTGAGCTGACGAGGATTGGTTAAAGCGAGCGCACACTCAGAGCGACACAAAGTGCGTTTTCAAAATTGGAATTGGACGATTTCCCTTTGGATTGGGCAAAGTCGATATTGACGTTTCTGGTGTGGACTTTGGTCCATCGAGACATTGCACGGACCACCTCGGTGCAAGTTACTTCTATTTCAACCACTCAAAAGGTTCCCACTATGCATTCAAAGAGTTATAGCCTCGCGGTAACTACACATCAGAAGAACTTTCTTCTTGTACATTGGCTTTCTCCTTCCCCTTCTCACTTTTCAATTTAACTTCGGACAAATCGTTCTCGCCTTCTGACATTGGTCGATGAAGTTGTTTTCCATCTTGAAGTGATGAAACTTCCTTTCGTTTTGCTGTCGTCCCGTTATAACTCCAAATTGCTTGGTCTCTGCAGATTAACACTTCGAAAATCACGAGTGCTCCCTAAAACGAGAGACGTTGCAGCGTTAGCAGTTTGAGCGTTCCAAGTGACCGTAACGTGTACGGTTTCGCAGAAATTCACAGTACCCCTCAACAGGAGTTCACCTGGTATTGCGGGTCAACCATCCAAATCAATATGAGGACTTTAACGAAATACCAGAATGGAAGTGCGTATAGTAGTCGTGGGAACCACGAGGAATCCTCGATCAAGTGGAAGATACCAAGAACGACGAGATACGTGATCCACTTTCGTGCTTGAATCGAGCTTTCGAGAGCGTCCCCTTCCATGAGCGGGGTTCTGAGAATATCAATTGCAGGATATATAGCGAGGATGTTTGTCAAGAAGCGGGCGCCGCTGAAATGTCCCGTGACTATAGTTTAATGTATGACATCTGCCGGTGATCATCAGGCGTCAACCTCACATGTTCCAGTAACAAGAAACAGTGACAATCGTCATTACAACAAGAAAAATCATTACTTTTGGAACATGAATGTGCTGTTCGACCTCCTACATGGCGTCATCAACATGTCATGCGGACGTCCGATCATTGGTAATCCGAGAAGACGGAGAAACCACATATGTTCCCCGCTCACCGTAAAAACGGACTGCTTCTCTAACGATCTATCCAAGTGACACATCCACTCCTGGCATTCCTCAGCAACCCTCTCGCCAAAATATTCCTCGAACCACTTCCACATTGGACGTCCACGTTCGCCCATCCGTCGGCCGAGCCGCACTCCGCGATCCAGCATTATCTCGTCCGGCTCCCGCCAATGGGTGAACTCGGTCTCGGTCTTCCCCGATGTCGAGCGCGAAATCGTGACGTCACGTTCTTGAATGTTTTTACCGTGCTGGGGTTCAGCGGCTGCAGCGAAGGACAGCGAGTCATCCACCCAAGATGCATCTGTGATGGTGGGCTTGCTTTGCTGTGATGTGTCCGACATTTGTGTAAAGGTTGAGATGAAAGTTTGATGTTGCAGCCACTGGTGGTCCAGGGCCACTGCGAGATGCTGAGTTGGGATTTATTGTTTTAGGCTTAGCTTTTATCCTCAAGCACAGTGATGTAGAGTCTCCCACAGTTTCTTGACATCAAACGACGGAAAGACAGTTCTTCTTGCACAGTGGCCTTCTCCTTACCCTTCACGCTTTTCGATTTCACTTCAGGCAAGCTGGTTTTCGCGTTCTGACCTTACTCGACGGAACTGTTTTCGACCTTGGTGTGTTGAACCTGGATCATGTTGTGCTGCCGTTGCGTGATAACTCCAGATGACGAGGTCGCTGATGAGCACTTCGTAAATCACGAGTGCTCCCTAAAAGACATGAGTTGCAGTGTCAGTATTTTGAAGGCTCTAAATCTCCACACAACAGTTCCAGTCTCACCGGAATTCACAGTGCCTGGCCTCGTCTCCTTGTCGAACTCACCTGGTATTCCGGATGAACCATCCAAATGAATACGAGGACTTTGGCAAAGTACCAGAATGGTACCGCGTGTAGTATTTGTGGTTCCCACAAGGAATCCTCGATCAAATTGAAGATCCCGAGAACGACGAGATATGTCATCCACCTGAGTGCTTGAATCGAGCTGTCGAGAGCGTTGCCTTCGATGAGCGGGGTTCTGAGAATATCGATTACGGGATACATGGCGAAGAAGTTTGTCAAGAAGCAGGCACCACTATGATTGTGCCCATGAAAGGAAACCAAGTACAATGGGTGTTTCAGACGGTAACATCGGATTTACTCACACGTTGAAGTAAAGAGAAGCAGCGACTACTGCCACGATGATCAAAGCGATTGTGACTTTTGGGATGCGAATACGCTCTTCCAACTCCTTCGGTGGACAAAGTTGATGTCGTCATCAATAAAAAGACACGGCACATCGACGAAGGTGTTCTGGTTATTCCATTGGATAGCAAAGTCAAGAAGATGTCTACCACTCACCATTAACACTGTCTGGTTTGTCAATGCCTGATCCAAGTTGTACATCCACACCTTCCATTCCTCAGCGACCGTCCCGCCAATTACCTTCAACCTCTTCCACATCGGCCGTCCACGCTCCACCGCCCATCGACCGAGCCGCACTCCACGATCCAGGATTGTCTCACTCGGCATCTTCCAGTGAATGTACTCGGTCTGGCCCGATGCAGACCGCGAAAGAGTAACATGTTCTTGTTCGTCCGTACTGTCATGGCGTTCTGCAGCTACAGCGAAGGACAGTGAATTGTCCTCGCTAGATGCATCGACAGTAGTGGGTTTGCTTTGCTGTGATGCGTCCGACATTTGGGCAACGTTTGAACTGGATGTTGGTTGAAACGTTCGCATGATTTGTGGCATTCTTTCAGTGCGAAAGCGGATTATCATTCCCAAACGGTACAAGAAAATTATATAAAAAATGCATCGCAAACAAGCGACTAAATCGCCAAGTGACGTAGTCTATTGTCTTCCACAGCTCAAACCTTATCCGCACTATTCCCCTTCTCAAACATCGCCTGCATGTTCTCCAGCTCGCGCCTGGCTTCCTCCTCGATCGCGGCGTAGTAACCCTTCTTGCGACGCCACGCGTCGTAGCTGGTGGGAGGGCGCGCGGGGAGGTGAAACAAGGGTTGTGACAAGAATGTGACGGTTGATGAGGACTAACAAGTAAATTATGACCACACCTACCATGGATGCAGCGAAGCATCCGGCACTAAGAGGTGAAAGATATTCACCGGAGAGTCAGATATAACAAAGCAAAGACCTAAACACCAGTAATGTGCACCCACCCAACATATCCAGCAGTTTGGTAGTAAGGACGTGTGAGGGGCTCGGGCTCGCCCTCACAGGTTTGCTGCGCCACACTTGATCTCCGAACCACTGGAAGTCTCTGGAACTTTCTAGATCGTATTACAAAACCACAGGCCTCAGAGATAAGAGAAGCTTGAGCTAGATTAACCACTATATAAAGATGTAGAACTTCTATCGAACAGGGTTTAGGACCTCGGATCTCCACTCGTCTCGCTCCTCTCCACTCGCTCGTCTCGTTTCTCAGATCACTTGGCGTGATGTCCCCGATACTCTCTCTCGTCTCTCACTCCACTCGGTCTCTCTCTCGCACGCTGGTTGCGTGCCCTCGGTCGCTCCAACTTAACCCCCGCCCACCCCCCCTGACAGACGGTCCTGGGTTGGGAACAGGTACGGCGCCACGGCACCGGCAACATTGTCGACTACAGTATAACAAATGCAGGTACCCCACGTTGAGCTCGATCCTACATCGCCCCGCAAATCAGTCACGTCACTCACCAGAGTTGGTCCATCCCATGACGAAGGCGACAGTAGCGGCGCCGACTAACATGCCTTGTCGCCATGCGTACCAGCTGGGAGCGCTCGCAATGCCCAAATACCAACGATGTCCGTTCATCAGTTATTACTTCAGCCAAAAACAATGCACCAACTGCACTGGCCCAACGCACCAAAGTTTGCGACAAAGGTCAAGAATTACCTCACTCCGATAGACCATGCGTTCTTTCCCGCAATAGGGAGAGCACATATCCGACCAACCCGATCGCGGCGGGGCCGAGAATGTGGAATAGGCGCTCTTGGGTCACATCACCGTGGTACGCCATAACGACTTCAAAGGCAGCTCCCCAGAGGCTGAAGCGTAGCGTTTTGTGAGCAATTGAAGAGATGCTAGCAGTGATTTCAGAGTTCTTACTTTGGAGGAGCGGTCATGAAGTTGCTCTGCGAAGTAAAGGAACCCATGAGTAAAAAATAAGAACTGGTGAAGAATGGTGTTCTCTCATTAGCGCCAGTGTAGCCCATCTCGGCAAGAATCGTCGGCTTTGAGAGTTGGAAGGAATGAGTTCCAAGTTACAGTCCCAACCCTGAGATGCGAAGCATTGCACACTCACCAACAAGTACTAAAGAGCAAGCTGAGGGATCACGCCGATGGCCATTGAAGCAGGGTACAGAAGGTTCATGGCATCCTTGAGCGATTCAATGAAGGCGTCCTGCGTAAGATGGAATAGAATATGTGAGCGAAATTAGAACAGTGGGTAATAACGTGATCCAGAAGTATACAAACCTTATACATGTGTTTCTGGAGGTGACTGGGAGCCGAGAATGGAAGTCGCGCAATCGCGATTTGTTGTTCCAGGGCATTCTACAGGATACGCCGGTGACGTTCTCGTCCATCTTGTGAAAACCGCTGCCACCTGCCAAGAACTTGTGGCAGTGTGCGGGAAGTCTGGCAACCAGATGATGGTGGCGATAGCGAGGGCAACAGACGGGATTGCCTCGAGCTGCGAAAAAGCAATGAGAAAACATCTCTGGAAATAATTGAGGCAAGGTTCCCACAATAAAGATCCAGCGCAACGTGGGTAGTCCGGCAGCGCCATTCATACGACTAACTGTCACGCAGTTCGTTAGCCAATGACGGACTTATGACGTTGAAAGCGTCGGTGGACCCACTTCCAGTGGCGATGAGTCCGCAAAGGCGCTTGAAAAGACGAGTATAGAGTGAATCAGAGCAGTCCTCGTGGCGATCTCGAACTTGCAGTACCAAAAGCCAATCCAGAAGGCCCGGAAGTAAACCGGCTTCGTATATCCCCAGAGGTGGTTAAGCTTAATTACGTTTGAAGCACCAATGCACAGTTGAAACTCACCGCGCCGCGAGACAATTAAGAGGCGGCAGGTGACGATGCCGGCCTTGTTGGAGCAAGCAGTTTGGCAACCAGAGATAATGCCCCTAAAAATTTCTTTACGAAACACGTTATAGGGTGGGCGTTGGACGTCTTTGCCATCTCTTCCGTCACTCATCCATAACCATAATACAGGCGACTCAAAGATAGGATTAGCAAGTCGTCGCAGTGCCAATCAACCAAAACGAATCAACACTAGGCTACTCACACCACACTCTTGGTGTGAAATATTTGAGGACCCTGTGAAACCAAACGATTTTCAAAAATCAATCACCCAATCTTGTGAAAGGAAGAGCTCTGACATGATGTAAAAACCGAACGAGTGAGCACACGGATGACAAGAAATAGAGGAGGGACAAATCTCACTTCAAAGAGAATGTAGGTGACAAAAAAGATGGACACACAGAACTGCAGACACTGGAGACAAAAATAAGGTTTTGAAAGTTATTTGATTGGGTTCGGAAGTGAGCATCTCCAAAAATGTAATATTTGGGATGTAACTCACTGCCAAGTTGAACTTTGAAACCTTACGGAATGGAACGAGTTGATTGGTTTTGCATTGGGGTTCAGGGATTATCAGTGACCACATGCCTTCCCTGCAAAAGACAACCACCATACTTTCTGGATTGCCACTTGTGTCAAGCCTGTTTGCGGCCCTTTACGATTGAGCTTTAATCGTCTGGCTGAACAAGTCCACCTGCCTGAAAGGCTCACATCGCATTTGACATGTTGCCTTGGCTGACGTTGGGTTGCATTACCACAAGAAAGGAAGCAATCGATACACCGATTGTAAGACTCACTCCAGATACGCCATCATGAACACCAGCACTGCGAATGGCATCAATTGCCAATCAAGGGCCTTTTTGGCAGCAGTTTTTCCCCAAAACTCTGTTAGGCTGTAAAAGAGGCAGGTAGCAGAGAAAGAGGATTATAGAGCCATAATGCATTTTTGTTATAAGAGCAGCCAAATGCAAACTTCTTTTACCTATTTCTGGGGGTAAGAGGGTTGTCCCCAGAAAGAGGTCATTTAATCCGATTTGATTTGAGACCACTTGCTGTTACAGGACATGGAATCCAGCAACAATTGGTTGATTTTGGATACAGAAAGTGTATCAGAGCTGGGGATGCACTGGGTTGGGCTTGCACTCATTGCCTTGGCTACTGTTGCTGGGGGTTTCATTCAGCACTCACTAGCAGCTTGGACACGCATTATGAATAGTGCACTGCAGGGTGACAATTTCACCCAAGAGATCCTCCAGGGGAATGCTGGGTGGGCATGGCAATTCCTGGGCATGGACTTGGACGTCTTTGCAAAACTTGTTGTAGCACTTAGGACCATTGGTGGGCTTAGTGACATGAGGTACACTACAGTTAAGGAGCAGGTTATGATGTTCCTCTGGATCATGACTACTGGAGTAAGCCAGACTGTCATCCAGGACAGGTTCCAACACTCCACATGGACTGTGAGCAAATACTTCCACTGTGTCCTGGAGGCTGTTCTCTTGCTTGCGACAACTTACATTGTCCAACCAGGGAGCAGGGGACACAGGCTGACAGTTCACAGCCGTATATCAGTGGACCATTGTTTCAGCCTATTTTTCAACCATGCCCTTGGAGCCATTGACGGGACAAGGATTCCAGCACACGTTCCTTCAGAGTTACATGGTGCCTTCCAGGATCGCTCAGCAAACCTCTGCTTCAACACCCTTGCTGCTGTCACTTTTGACCTCCTCTTCTGCTATGTCCTGCCTGGTTGGGAGGGATCTGCTCATGCCAACCCAATCCTCAGGAATGCACTCTCTTTGAATTATTGTCCCAGAGGGATGGTACTGGCTGGTGGATGCTGGATATGTCCTCTCCCAGCATTTCCTCATTCCCTACAAGACAGTTCACGTTTTTCAGAAATGCATTGCAACTCGCAACTCCCCTCACCTCGACTTGCATTTCAGAGTAAAGAGGTGTATTTTTGCACCTCGGAACTTGAAAAGGTCATAGCCAAAAGAGGGGAGGAGAGTTGAGAGTTAGCACCCAAAACTCGCCTCGCCTCCCTTCCATTACCCCGATTTAGGAATGTGCTACAATATGTGAAATTGGCTTTAATGCATTCAAAATTCTGATTTTCAACTTACATGACATATTTTAAAACACTGCTGTATTTCCTCAAGGTGTTGTCACTTTGTGATACAATCCACTTTCATTTTTCTATATCATGTTTGCAATATTTTGACAATTATAGAAATTTAAAAAATTGGAATTTTTTCTCAGAAAGAGCATATGCTCTTGAGGCTTTAGTTACTCAGCCCTTGACTGACCAT
>KQ965875.1:0-60371 GCA_001574975.1 Gonapodya prolifera JEL478
TTTTCGATCGCCGATCTCTTCACCCAGCCTGAAGGCTCGTTGCTACGAGTCCTCCGGTCGTCTCCCCAAATGTAGTAGGGTTACTACGGGAGTTAGTCGTTAGGGTAAGATTAGTTTTGAGTATGGAATAGCTCTGTTGTTCGTCTAGTACATGTGCTATATATTGACCGGTTCCGAGGGCTACTGTGGTCACGACGCCTACCGGCGCCCACAACGCCAATCCCTTCGGACCACTCCCTGGCGGACTGTAGTAGTTCCGCCACAGGGTGCAGATTTATGAATGTGCAGACAAAGAGGGCTGAAATGTCATCTACAGCTGCATTTGTCAAGCAAATATGATTGATAGATATAACCTGAGTATGTGAATTGCTGGTTGAGTCCATTTGTAAAGATTTTGAGACAGCAGAGGCTGCTGATAAATGAGCTGATATGAGTTGCACACAAAGTTGTAAATAACTCAACGAGGAGTAGTCTAATTCAAACGAAACTTTGAAGGCGCAATAATAAATACATTGAGCATAGAATCGCGTTGAGAACGCTGCGTTATTGCACTTTGATCTGTGTCACCGCTCCCGAGATTGAAACCTTGTCAATCAAGATTGTGGCTCACTGAACTATTAAATGCAACAAGAGTGTGCGTCTCTGATAGATATAGTAGTGAAGTATGCGTGCGCAAAATTTGAATTCCAGTATAGCGTCTGCGTCTTCCAATAAGCTGAATACTGAGAGTACCAATTTTGCTGAAATTACGTGAATAACGCCACGAGAAGCAAATCAAGCGAAACTTTGAGAATGCAACATCAATTATAAGGTGCAAAGAGCAACCTTGCTAAAACTGCAATATTGCATTTCGTTCTTCATCGTCGACCCCACAATTAAAATTACACCGGCAATGATATCTGCTCACTCAGTGTTTAAAAGTTAACGAAACCATGCGGTCTCAATAGACGTTGTAAAAAGTATGCGTCTGCTGAAAATCATATCTCTGCATAGCTTCTGCGTCTTGCAATCAGCTGAATACTGAGAGTTTCAATCTGCGGACAATTCCGTGAATAACTCAACATGTAGCAGTCCAATTAAAGCCAAAATTGGAATGTGCAATATCGATTGTAATATGCAACGAGTGGTGGCATTCAAATCACGATATGTGGATTCGTTCTGCGTCACCGATCCCGTTTTCAAATTATGCCAAGAGAGATTACTGCTCACTGAGTGATTCTATTCAAGGCACGCTCAAGGTCAAATTCAAAAATTGACCCCCGAATCAATTATTTACGCTTGTAAATACATGAAGTTAATTATAGAGTGAGAGAAACATTAATTGGTTGGCCTTCTTCAAACTGCAGGTCCCACATGATTATGTCCAGAATGGACCTGCAGACGGCAGTTAGTGTTAGAACCTGCAGATACCACCTGAACCAACACGGTGGAAGAGAGTTGCATGCAGTTGGTGCATGGCTGCAGTTACCGGGCCTGCAGTTAGAGGGCTTAGACTGTAATATACATCATTCCAGGACCTGCAAAGGGTCCTAACGCTCGCGCTTGCTTCCCCATTGAAGCAACAAAAGACAGTTGACTCGGAATTCATTGCGTATTTTCGCAAATCAAATATTCTTTATAAAATTGAACAATATAATGCACTCTTTATTCATTTTCAATCAACAGATGAGGGGTTGGCGCAATGGCAGTCGCGTCCGACTCCAGATCGGAAGGTTGGGGGTTCAACTCCCTCACTCCTCATTTTTAAACTTTTCATTTTCTGGTATGTCTGCAAGGCGACAATAGGCGGTGCCCGAGGCAGTCTTTACCACATTTTCACCCGTTCACTTGTGTGGTGGTTGCCTCTAAAAATCCAGATCAGATCGTGAGGCTGGGGTTCAAGTCCTTCACTCCTCAACCTTTTTGCACCCCGTTCCTGAGTATGTACTTACAACGTCGTCTCTCCCTCGCACATATCTTTTTCCATTTTTCATTTGCTCCCTCCAAGGAATGACAGACAATCTCACTTTTGGCCCACCACCTTTTCGATTGAAACCACCTGCCCACCGAAACTTTCCCCCTACAAAATCATGTTGAAAAAGCCACCTGCACTTTGGTGTGTCAAAACCTCGCGACTTTGTGCTCTTTGATGCCCCAATTTAGCCCGTATGGTCTTCATTTCGTCTGCCGAACAGAACAAATGTACCCTGCACAGACTCCATCAACCAATCGAAGAAACGTTTTAAATCTCGAACAGCGGGACCCCCATCTCAAACACTGCCAATGATAGAATCGATCGACACTGGAAAACCCCCCAATAGACCACAAACAGACCAGATCGTAAGGCTGGGGGTTCAAATCCCTCACTCCTCATTCTTTTGGTCCGTTGGAAGATGTTTTGGCGGTTTTTTGGGGGTATGGGAGTGTCGGGGTCACCGGACGCACCGTTGATGGCCTCTTGGCCGCTGGGAGCAACTCGCTCTATTAGGCGTGCTTGCTTGGGGAGCTTTTTCTTGGCACTTTCGGGTCTTTTTGCTTCACCAATTCATGTGGTACAAAACAACGGGAGGCACCCATATCTCGGCTTCAAACATTCAAACATAGCGGCGGCCGGATTGGACCCGAAAAAACTCTTCACAGAAATTGTAGGACATGGAAAATGCCCGAAACGGGTCGTTGTCGCTGTCGATCGCTCCCCAGGTCAGGTGGGAACGAAGCATCGTGGTTTGGCCGGCGAGTGCGAACGGACTCGGGGGCCACTGTTTCTGCCACGTGGAGAATGTCGGACCTTTTACAATATGCCAGAGGTGTATATTCCGGGCCATCGTCTACCTTTCCGGGGTGTGGAGCGCGAGGGCCGAAAACGATGGTTTCAACGACATGGTGCTTGATACATTCGACTCGCGCTCCATCGACACATGGGAATAGATTCTGAAGATCTCACTTCCTCTCCAATGTACTTTAGCACCTTCGGGGAGCGTCACGGCGATAAATTCGTTGACTGCAGGCTGGCTTTCAATGGTTTTCCATTACAAAGACTTTTCTGACCTAAAACCTCCCAATCAACCTCGTTGACTCGCACGTAGTTTCTCTTCTTTAATGCGGGTGGTGTGGCCCATGTGTTTCGAGGTTCGTGGGGGTAAACCAAGTGTTAATGAACCACTCCGCAGCACACTGTTATGACTGCTTCGCATGTTGCAATCGGCTGCGGGATTCACTTGGACACATCTAACACGCGCTTTTTGCACGCTGTCTTCCGCTCTCGCCGGCTTCGCGGGTTTGGATGGGATCGTCTCCATCGTCCGTAGCACATGTCAGATGATGTGAACATCGGTTGCGAGTTTTACGACGGACCGTCGTCGCCATAATCATCTAATCGCAATGAAGAAGCACAATGAATGCCGGTGAGAAAGTTCCTATATTATCGGTTATCTGGAGCAAGGTTGGGGTTGTGGTGTGTGGTGTGTGGTGTGTGGTGTATGGGGTATGCGGTGTGGGAGTTTCAGAAAGATTCAACTCCCTCATTCCCTTGCCCTTCCTCTTTTGGCATCACCGAGGTCGTGCAACTCGCGGTTCAGAGCTGCGAATTTGTTTCGACAGAAACTCGGAAGGAAGCCATCACTCATCGGCTCTCTACACTCTACGCGGCAGCTGAATGCGAGCGCGCGGTGTGTCCTGCAATGCTCGTTGCTCGTGCCGACTACAAACCGGTCCAAAGGTACCAACGAAAATGGTGCTCACTTCGCCATGCAGACTCTCTATCACCACCGACAGCATGATTTGTTTCGTAATCATCAATTCTTTCGTCGAGTAAGCATCGCACTTAAGTTTTTGCAACAGCCTCTCTCACCTTTTCCATTATAAGAAATGTGGACTCCGTAGCTTTGTATTCATGTTCGCGTGCAACGAACGTTGATGACAGGGGATGTGTGAAAGGAGAATTGGCATTTATTGGGTGTGGGTTAAAGTGCAAATGCGGGCGGGAGGAAGTCGACCACAAACAGCGACAATAATATTATTTTGAATCATCGGTTGAATTCTTTGTCTGACCGAAGAAACGCATCCCACTTCTCTTCGGAAGCAACACGCGAATTCAATGGCACGGATATCCCGGAGATCCGCGGCGAACGCACCATCGATTGTGAATGTCATCCAAAGTAAGCGCATTCAATCGTGGGAACGCGACGATCCACCCTCTAAAGCGAACTGCACCGACCAGAGATTTGCGCGCCTGGTGATCTCCTGCCAAAGGAAGTTCGCACGTTGATGTCTTCTGGTAAAAGCTACATCTGTCACGAATGGCCGTGCTCGTCGACGGCCTGCGAAATAGTCACTCCTGCCCATGTGGACAGATTCAGATTCTCTGCTCACCACCGTCGCCATAACCTCACGTTCTCTACAGTCCGGAATCTGTCGACCTTTCAGCCTCTCGGGGACAAGAGTCACGTTCCCAATCGCTCTTCTGATAGCGTTGCCTCTCTCAATATTGCACAGGATACCGGCAGTGCACAATTTGGAACCGACAACCCAGCCTCGGAGCGCACGCTGTACGCAAGTCAGAGTCAGAGTCAAATGTTGCTTTCGCAAGAACCGGCCAAATCGTACTCGGGCGGATCTGCCAAGGGCGCGTCGCTTTCTCGGACGAATGAACGCCTTTCTGACATCACCCAACAACGGGCATGGGCTTTGAGAAAGTACTGGATTGGAGCTCTTCTCATCCAAAGGCTTGTGGAACGAAAGCCTGGAGCATCGACCAAGGAGGGTCTCGTTCGAGAACTAATTGCACGGGTATGCCCGACGTTTACCTTGGTTTTATAACGCCTGCTGAGGTTCTTGATCAAATACAGGGGTATGATACTACAGCTATCGCGCAGCACATTCGGTTTCTTGTGGATTATCGTCTGTTGGACGTATCAGTACAAGATTCTGTGATAATGTTTCGAGTTCCTTGCGGTCGATTCCGATACGAGCCGTACTAGGTTTTCCAACGAATATCTCAGAATGAAATGCAGCAAGCTTACTTTGATGCACATAGTGAGAAGGAAAGAGGACCGAGTGTACAATGTCACTTTGACACATATTTACAAAATCTACACGTGTACATACGTCGAATCTAATGAACTGAGTGCCGCTTCTTGGTACCCAAGCGTGGGAATGATACAGACTCGCATCGCAGCCCAGGTGCTAGGTGGTATCGGGGGATGCCGGTGGAGCTTCCCATCCAGCACAGGAGTTTGCGCTCGGTCCAGTATGTCCTACTGACGGGCTCATACGATGTGGGACGCGCTCCGCCGCGCCGCTCCCACAATAGTGAACTCTCGCGGGGCCTTCGGGCACTCTAGGGCAAACCCATCGCGGCGTGCAGCTGCTCCAACGATGTTGACCACCTTTGCAGCACTGGCAGGTTCGACGAGAATGGGTGAGAATCGCGAAGTTGTCCACGCAGTGTCGTCAATGCCGGTAGGAGGGTTGTTGGAGTTCGAAAAGTGCTGCTGAGACTGTGCGTCGTCGCGGGTAGGAAATTGCTGCACCGAGACCTTGACTTGAGCTTCGTCACTTTCAACAGGCACCGAGGGAGCACTCTCTGTCGAAGATATGGACAGTACGGAAGGGGACCGCGGTGGTGTCGTATCCCAAGTCTCAGATGTGGAGAGCGCCAAGTCGTGTGTGGGACTTCGTTCATGCGACCTCCTTTTTCGACGCGAGGGGTGCTGGTGGTTGGTGCTGGATCCTCTCTGGGGCTTCCGGGAGGTACCTATTTCGTCAGAACAGGCGCCGTCGACGCTTCCACAGCTGGTGGATCGCCGCCGCCGTTTTTCGCTTGCACGACTTCGAGCTGGGCTTTGGGACCGTGACCGCGACCTCACTCGCTGCTTCAAAGCTTCCGCCATATTAAGCGACGATCCTCCTTCCCTCGACACCGATTGCGTAGCACGAGCACGATGGGACCCACCGCTTCGAGCCGTGGCGGTATCCTCACGGGACCGCGGCCGTGACTCGTCGCCGGCGAGCCCCTGCCCCCGCCTGCGTCGCTTCACAAACACGTCCACTCTAGGCACGTCCGCGTCGTACTGCGCGTACCGGTCAAACGTCCGCAGGTCCCAGTCGCCCTTGAGGAACCCGAGCGCTTCGTTGACGAAGAGCTCGGACTTGGAGCCGAAAAACTGCTGCAGAGCCGTGATTGCCGCGTCAGAGCGCAGGTCGTGCTTCTTCGCGACGCCAAGGATGTATTCCGAGACGAGGGAAATGGTGGACGGGTTCGTCGTGTCCAGGAGGAGTGGGAGGTCGCGTCGGAGGAAGGGAAGCAGTCGGGCCGTGAGCGATGGGTCGCGCGAAAAGAGGGTCGGTGTTGGGTGTTGAGTTTTGGGGGCGGCGTGACGGAGGCGGAGGTTGTTGGTGTAAATGTACCTGTTTGCTGTTGCGTCAGTTCCTGAATCATAATCAAGATTTGATGCAACAACAACAAACCTTCGACGGTCCAGCACGGCTTCCTCATACTCGTCAACTCTCATGACGTCCCGGTTCCCCGCCCCTCCCCACCGCCGCACGGGTCTCGGGATCGCCGTATGAGACGACGTCGTCCGGGGGTACGTGTTCGTGTTCCCACGCTCCCTTCTGCCCACGCCCATCTGGCTCCCGACCTGGCGATGCAATGGGGGAAACGTAACCCTCTTAAACCGCTCGTCGCTCCTGATATCATGCGCGGCGGCGTCAAAGTGCCGCTTACACAGCGGACACGCCCGCGAGATGGCGGCCCACTCGCCAATACACGTAAAGCAGTAGGCGTGCAGGCAAGGATCGAGCAGCGTCTTGTCAGTGAAGGCCAGCAGGCAGATCGGGCACGTGCCCGGATCGGGGGGGTCCCGCACTGTCTCCGTCTCCTCTACAAACACGTCGTCGTCGTCGTCGACCTGCACGGGCGGAGGGTCGGATCGGGTGGGGAACAAGGTCGCGAGTTCGTCCCCGTCGCGCTCGTCGTCCGTGTCCATGCCCTCCATCGATTTAGACGCCGCTGAGGTCCGGCTGCTCGTTGTCGGGTGTGTCGATGGCGTTGCGGGCCCGCCTCTGCGGCGATAGGGGAACAAAAGTTGCTCAACGGTTGACAGGGGTGCAGGAGGGGAGAGAGACGGCGGAGAGGGAGAGAAATGGCCGAGCGGAGACTGCAGAGTGGTCCGGGAGCAGTCGCGGCGGTGCAGTAGGGCCGGAATCAGAGGAGTGCAAGTTCACGAGGTTTCGTGGTTGACCGCAACATGATGCCCATACCCACAGAGCCCAACAAAATGTGAATGTAGTCTACAGTCTACAAAATACCAAAACAACCCATTCATCCATTTCATTTTTCTCCCTTGCTCGCCTCAATCCGCGCCCTCCTCTGCATCAGCACCTCATCCCCCTCCACATCATCCATGATCCACCCCAGAATCTTTGCGCCGACCCACAGGTCGTCCACGCCTCGATCCACCGCGTCGCTGAGATCGTCTCGAAGCGCGGCGTACGTGTCGGCGCTCATGACTTCGCCGTTGGTGTACATTTCCTTGCTCTTGGCCAGATTCTCCCACCGGCGGTCAAGCATGTCGATCATCGCACCGGCGAGGATTTCGGGGTGGGGCTGCGCATGTGCATGTGCACGGGGGTGGAGGGGTGGTGAAAAAAACGGTGGCGACGTACGGTCTGGCATGGTCGACACACCTGGAACGTCAACACGGTTTCACCATACGACACGCCCTGCACTGCGCACCGGTCCGTCGATCCCAGCACCTCTCCCGACGGAATAGGGGTCTCGACATAGTCCTGATGTCCCAAGCACAGCCGCATGGCCAATTTTTCCGTCTTGAAGATTCGGTGAAACGCCGGAGCGAGCGAGATGGTGGCGGTGCCTTCCTCGATGCCCTGCGGGTTCACGGTGACGGACCCGCCCAAAGCTTGGTTGATGATTTGGTGGCCGAAGCAGAACCCGATGAGCTTGGTCTTTGTGTGGTGTGTGCGGATCCATTCGGCGAGATGTAAGATCCACGGGTGTGTCTCGTATGCGGCGTTTCCTGTCAGCCATAAAGCATCACGAGGGCATGATAAAAAGGGAGAAAAAAACGAGGGGTAGTGCAATTCGGTAACGTACGTGAACCTGTGATGATGCAGCAATCGAGGTCGGCGAGGTCCTCGGTCGTCGGCAGTTGCTGGCTCCAGCAGTCAAAATGGGTAATGGAAACATGAACGCGCGACGTAGGAGTATTGTAGTATGCATCGGGAACGTTGACACAGAAGAAATCCCGGAACCTGCAATAGGGGAGGGTGAGGTCAAGGGTGAGACGTCACGTGGAGTTGGATACACGCTCCGGGTGAAATCATTCGCCTCGGGCGAGAATATACGATCTGCGCTCTAACCAATAGCCGCTTCGCGGAAAACACTCGCCTCCGGCGGACACATTCACTGCGCTCGTGTCCTCGGTCAGCGCTGTCGCGCTTAGGCCTCGGTGTCCTCTCAACGCTGTACATTCCGCTCCGCGAGGCACTCGCCTCCGGCGGACACAGTCGCTTCGCTCGTGTCCTCGGACAGCTCGGACTTCTCGGACTTCCGTGCTTCGCACTCCAGACCTCGCGGGGCAACGCACCATGTATCATGACTTCCCCACTTGTCGGTCAGGTCCTGCATCCACTCGATCTTGTCCATGTAGTCTGCGAGGAGTAGGCCGATGCGGACATGCCGCGTGGAGACGTCGAGCGCGGAGTCGACTCGCTCAGTAGTCCTCGCGTCCACCTCCGCATGCGCACGCGCACAAGCCGCGTCCGAGACCATTTTCGCAGTGCGATTTCAGTGCAGGAGACAAGAGAGTTGAGAGTGGAGAAGACCGATCAGCGAGAAGGTCGCGGCTCGCCAACCGCCGATCGATGCCATGGGGGTCTTTTCTCGTGAAATGGGCGGTTTGTGCGTTCCAGGAACTGTATATGGACGCTTTGAAGGCTACTGCTGGGGATGCGAAGCAGCTTCCATTGGGTCCTTGTACAATTGCTGGAATCGAATGGCCAATGTCATACACGCAGCTCCAGTCATGCACGCACAACTAAGCCATGTGTAGGCGAGAATATACGAATGCGATGCGTCTGCGTCTTGTTTTCCGCAGAATTCCGAAGCGCGCTCCAACGCAGGCTGAAACGTTCGGCGCAACGAGATTAGCCGACCCGACACGCTCATTCCGACGCTGCACCCTGCCAGCTCGCATTCTCTGCAACAATGGCATCCGACCTCACAGACACCGCGCCCGTCATTATCGGCATCGGCGAGATCCGCAACAAGTCAAAGGACACGAAGAACTCGCTGGAGCCTGGTCAGTCTCTGCACTGCCCTCTCGGAACGAACGAAGCTCTTGTGGATCCCGTGATCAGACGATTGCGCGTGCTCACTCGTGCCATTGACGCTGACTGTCTTCACCGCCCGACCTTGCAGCCGACCTGATCGCAAAGGCCTTCACCCAGGCGCTGCAAGATACGGGGGCATCGTCGCTCGAGCATGTCCGAAAGAGCATTGATTCTGTTGGTGAGTCCTTTTCTTTTCACGTCTCTTGGCGGCATCGTGATTTCAACCGTCGTTTCGCTCCCCAGACGTCGTAGCAACCTGGACATGGTGTGAGTTTCGGGGGAGGGAAGGGGGTGGTTTCGAGCAATATGAGCGAAGCGAGGACTCCGAGGCCTAAGCGCGATAGCGTTGACCGAGGACATGAGCAAAGCGAGTGTGTCCGCCGGAGGCGAATGATCTTCGCGAAGCGCGACTGTTCCACACGGACTCACACTCACCCTTCACATCCCCCCCACCCCCCGCGCATTCGCAGCATACGACGACCTCCCCTCCGTCCTCTCCCAGAAAGTCGGCGTGTCCCCTTCCCACAAGTTCTACTCGGAACACTCGGGCTGCTGGCCATGCAGACTCCTTGACAGGATCTCGCAGCGCATCGTCAAGGGCGAGACCAAGGTCGCCCTGCTGGCCGGTGGAGAGGCCCTCGCATCGCGTGAGTGCGGAATGTGTTCCTGTTTGTGCCGAGGGGAGACGCGTCTTGAAGTGACCTCGTTCATGTCGCGTTCATGTGGATGTTCATTGTGGATGTTTCACATGGATGTTCATGTGTATCTTCACGTGCATGTTCACATGCATGTCGAATCCTTGATCTCATTCATGACCACGTCCACGCGCACATCAAACCCCCACCCCCCATGCAGGCGCGCTCTATGGCGCCAAGGGCCAGCTTCAGCCTCCCGGCTGGACGCCCGTGTCCGACCCGACAAAGGGCCCCGGCGACACTTCCATGAAGGGCGAGTGGGTCGCGCACGCGAGGAAGCACGGGCTGGGCGCGCCGATTCATACGTGTAAATATCGAGAGCCGTGGCTCTTGTTGGGTTCCTTTATCTCGGACGAGCAATGCTCACCCTTTCCCCGCAACCCCCAGACCCGCTCTTTGAAAACGCCCTCCGCCACCGCCGCGAGCAGACCAAGGCCGACAACGAACGCGAGAGCGCCCAGCTGTACGCCGAATTCGCCCAGATCGCCGCGACGCGACCCGCGTCCTGGTCGTACGGCGAGAAGCCCCTGACAGAGACCGAGATCCAGACCGTGGGCAAGAAGAACCGCATGATTTGCTACCCCTGTGAGTCCCGTACCGTTCACTGTTTCTAATTATCTGTCTGCCTCGGTCCGGTCAACTCTGAAACTTGATATATCTGCACACACACACAGACCCCCTTGTCCAGAACGCATTCAACACAATTGATCTCGCCGGTGTCGTCCTCGTATGTTCGCGCGCCCAAGCACGCGCGCTGGGCGTGCCCGAGTCAAAATGGGTTCACGTGTGGGGCGCGGGAGGGACACAGGATAACTCCAACTGTACGTCGCGCGTTTTCCTATCCCGAGGATTTCACGTGGTGTGCGCTCTCGCCTCACCATCACAACATTGCTTTTGGTAGATCTTTTGCGCCCAAACTACTTCGAAAGCCCCTCGATCAGAGCCACGCTTGACGCCACCTTGCAGGCCTCGGGCGTGAGCAAAGACCAAATAGAGGCGTTTGACATTTATTCGTGCTTCCCTGTGGTGCCCAAGCTTGCCGCGCAACACCTTGGCATTCCCGTGACGCGAGAAGCGGGTCGAACGAAGCCCCTGTCCTTGATCGGTGGTCTCACCTCGTTTGGTGGGGCTGGTAACAACTACAGCATGCACGTGGGTTGATGTTTTGTTCAAGTCTTGCGTAGGGCTCGAGATGGCCAACCTTTTGCCACAACCAGGCACTGTGCGAGATGACCAGGCAAATACGCCAGGGATCATTCAAGCTCGGATGTGTGCTCGCGAACGGCGGGTTCCCCACGTGAGTGCTCTTCTCTCCCTACCCTACTCCAACCGTGTGTGCCCACCGTTGACCCCCGCCACTTCGCAAGCTACCACCACGGCGCCGTGCTTGCGCCTACTCCCCGTCCCGACGCCGCCTCGCGCCCGTTCGTGTCTGCCGTTCTGCCAGAACTGTACCCATCTCCCGCGCCCGCTCTTGTGTTCACCCCCAGCGGGCGGTCAAGCATTGAAACGTACACGATCGAGTACGACCGGTCCAGCCGGCCAAAAAGGGCGCTCATCATCGGGCGGACTCCCGCGGGAGAGAGGTTCGTGGCCAACGAGGACGGGAAGGAGGTTCTTGAGTGGATTGTGAACGTTGATGAGCCCATTGGGAAAACGGGGGTAGTGAGGAACGCGGGCGGGCAGAACTTGTGGAGACCCGATGGGCTTGGTGCGAAGGTGTAATAGATGTTAAGATATGCTGTATCGCCCGCACTAAAAAAACACGTAATAATATGTACAAACGGTTACATAAAATAGTCAAAAAATAAAATAAGGTAATGTCTCGAAATTCGTTAAGCAGTAACACTTTCACGTGCATCGTGGGAATTTGAATTGGTGCGAACTCTCAGAGATCCGAGAGGGAGAAAATTGTAACAGCGAGGTCCTCTTGAGCATACATGATGTCGACACAGTAATCTCCGATTCTCAAAGAGAGTCGACTGATTAACATTTGAAGCTGGGTGTTGCCACCGAAAAAGGTGTTACGATCGGTTTCTGACACCTGCCGGACCCTGCAAAGAAGATATGAAACGCAGAAGAGCAAATTTCTTGCTAGGTAACTCGGCTCACATTGTTGCCTTCAAAGAGGCGGTAGTTCCTGTTCCTCGGGGAGATACGCTCAACGTTGTATCTGCCGCCTAGAAATGCCACCATTAAGCACGAACATTACTGTGCGGTTACAACATAGCACTTACTACGCTCGCAAACTTCTCTCCGTTGTGGAAAAGCATCGCCGTGATATGTGAAATCATGAAAGGGGCTGATGTAGGATTGGTCAAGCTGAAGTCTGCGGGATGACATCAATATGTCACTGCGAAGAACACAACCCCAAGAGGGAAAGGAGACCAACATATTTGCGCAGTTTCGCCCGACCAAACCACTTTAGGAAGTCCCAACTCCGCTCCAGAAAATATTGGGGCCAGGAGTCCCGGAGGTATTTTGATCTCCTGGGACATTCCGCCAAGGATTACGGGGGAAAACGGACCAAATGCGTGCTTTGTTTGAGGGTCTCCTCTAAGCACTAGTATGGTCTCCATTCCACTGAATAACCGGGTGAGAAGTTTTGAGTGGTCATGCGATGTTGGGGCCTGCAGCATAATTTTCCTGGACATTCCAGGGGACGTAAACAACCTATTTTACACAATTCGGTACGGAAAACACGTACCCTGATATCGTGGCTTGACTCCCTCTCATGTCCAGGAAGGATCCTGATAGCACCAATGTTCCGATGGTTGTTCCCAAGTACTCGATTACGTAAGAAATATCCAAGTTCAGTACAACGTTGATGTTGCTGGGATTCGTCAACTGAACAAGGGATGATTCACAGCTTGAGCAAAGAAACCAAAATTCGACACACGACAAATACTACTGACCTGGAGCGTTGCGGCAATTTCAATGGTTTCAGGACTCCCACCCGAAATTTCTAGCGCACTCAGCATGATGAGAGATGGAGAAAGTCCCCGAAACCCTCGAACGACGAAGTTCGATTCATTGTGAATGTTTCGAAATTCAAGATCAGCTGGATTGCGCAAGGTTTATTGGTTGACGTGTTACGAAGTGTTGTGATTCTCGCTTTTTCCATACCGTGAAGCAAGGACGCCGTTA
Organism: Gonapodya prolifera JEL478; assembly: GCA_001574975.1. Lineage (NCBI taxonomy): Eukaryota > Fungi > Monoblepharomycota > Monoblepharidomycetes > Monoblepharidales > Gonapodyaceae > Gonapodya > Gonapodya prolifera. The sequence continues at coordinate 13,176 of KQ965875.1, forward strand.
TATCCATCTCCACCCAAACAGGGAGATTGACATATCCGCCGTGATTATACACTGTTTCCACTAGCGCCGCAAATCGCTGTTGGCATCCCTTGAAAGGCCACGCATATCAGTTTAAGGACTCTCCGGATACACATGACACGCCACTTACCTTCACCACGCTCAAAGGGGTCAACGGGACATCCAGTGCAATTGTCCCGTCTTGACCACTGAAATACGACGCGATCTCCGATAGATGCTCCGCCTCCATAGATGCAATCTCAAACTGGTCGGAGAGAAATTTGACCCGAAGGTTGACACTCTTCACCGTGATAGGAATGGCAGACGGAAGCTTTATCACGAAAAACCGATCATCAATCGGTTTGTCAACGTTGGTTGAATTCCAGGAATTAACATACCATTAATTTCACTTGGAGACCCTCGATAGAAAGCAGAGGAGTCCAAGGATCTTTCGAATCAAAGGATATCACGAACGACATTGCAGATACTTGTTCGATCACGGTCTGTTGCAAGGTGATCTGAGGAAGCTCCATGGGAAGGTACAATGATTCAATTGCCGGTAACAGTGGCGTAATGAGTGTTGTTGACTTTGGTGAGCCTTTCAAAATAACGCTGGTGACATCCGCGTTGAAAAGTGAGGCAATGAATCCCCCCCCGGCTTCTCTGGCCGAAAACGACGTGGGCACGTAACGACTGATAACCCAGCAGAATGAGATCATTGAATTGATTCCCATGAAGGTGTATTTCACTCACATGGAGATATCAGCGAGGCATTCTCCCATTTCCATTCGAAAGTTCGGTACGAATGCTTTTCCAATAACTTCCTCCGCGAATATCACATCCAAAGCATTAATATCTGCATTCATGATGAGATTGACATTACTTGGGTTATGCAGCTTTTGAAATCGCAGCTTATGTAAGGTGGCCAAATGCCGGAAGTATGAAACCAGCCACGAACCTTGAGTTTCCCACGTATGTCGAAGTACAAGTCCGATTCGCCCACAATTTCCAAGTCTCCAACTTGAGCCATCGTTTGAGTGAGACCGTGCATGCCATACAAAGGCACAACCGAATCAAAAGGAATGTTGGAGATTTTGATATTCCCTACCAGGAAGCCAAAACTGAACAATCGCCATTATGGTTTGAACGCCGATGAAAAGCTCACCGAGGGCAAAAACACTCGCAACAGCAGCGGCCTCCAAGGCGACAAAGATGCCGAGCTCTCCTTGGCCTTGGAACACCGACTTCAAAAAGCTGGCAAAAGCGATTCGTCGATCATCCGAGACAACCATTGGCGAAGCATCCAAGTCAAACGTCAACGTCATCTCCGAGCCTTCGAAGGAGCAGTCCACGGCAACATTTTCGGTTTCTATCTTCGTAATCTCAACGTCACCAAAAACCAAGGTGATTCTCAGTTGAAGCGTCTTAATCGGCGTCCGCAATGGCACAGGAAGCTTCACGGTGGTGCTTATACGTGGGGAGGAAAGCCGAGGGGTCCATGGATCGGCAGGATCGAACTCGATTGCGAATGTATTTGTGTCGAGTGATCGAATCAGGTTGCTTTTGAAGTTGATTCGAGGGAAAGACAATCCTTTTTTGTTGGATGGGTTGAGTGTTACAAACGAAAGAGTTCGCCGTCGCGTGGATGGGGATTCGGACTTTGTGGTGTCCGAATTGCTTGACCGGCTAGTGGTTCCCATCGACCCATCGTACGACTGTCTTCCGGCAGTGTCCACTTGCGAGATTTTCGGCGCACTGTGGGATCTGGGAAGCATCGATGGGGCCGGCGATGGCGGACGCTGGTTTGTTCATGCAAAATGAGTCCTCGACACCCTTGCCGCATGTAGGACCCTTCTTCGTCCCTTTGTTTGTTTCTTGCGGAGTTTGCCTTGCTGTCTCATGCTGAACGAAAAATGTCGGGAAAGGATGACGGTGTGAAGGTTGTAAATGTTATTTTCGGGGTCACTCCATACATTTCATCAGACGACACCCGCTACCTAGATGTTGTCGGAAGCGTTTTCAGGTCTTTCGCCAACCGGAATGCCTGATTGATACAGTTCCGGGACAGGGATATGAAAGCATCTCATGCAGTTCAAACTTATCACATCCAACGGAGAAGGGAGGGGAGAAAACCGGGGGGTTTATCTTCCGGCCCGGAACGGTTTGCTGCATGAGTCACCTTGCAGAGACGTGGGACGTCCTCATGTTGCAAAGAAGATGCTCCTCAGCTCAGCTTCACTTTGAGAGCGGACAGTGTGAGATGTGGTCAAGCCGTCCACAGTCGGAATTCTACCCCCTGATTCACCCCTCACCCCAATCCCCCGGTCCCCCAAACGCCCCGCGTCTTCATGGCGTTGAACCTGTACAATATCAGTGAGTATGCGCTCTACAGAAAAGCCCAGTTCGCGGTCGGATCCATCTCACCACTCGCTGAATCTATTGCAACCAATCGGCAGCACACAGCTACTTTTCCATCATCGCTCGCATAGCACTGGCGGAAATTTCTATCCCCTATACCCCCGTTCTCGTGAATATCTTGAATAAATCCCACCCGGCCCAGTTCGAAGAGGATTACATACGATTAAATCCCGCTGGGACAGTGCCGTCGCTCGTGGGATCCATCGTCGTTCCCGGAGAGGCTCAACCACGAGAGATTGCACTGACAGAGTCTCGAGACATCGTCGAGTGGTGCTTCTCTCTCCCCACTGCTCCTCGCCTGCCAGACCAAGTGCGAGATGCGTCGGACATCGTCATGGAGCGATTTTACGGTGGAAACTGGGACTACATCTTTGGTGTGGGACTCGCGGCGCCAGATAAGGAAAGGGAGGCCCTTGTCGCCAAGTGGCGAGATCGAGAAACAGCGGCGATAACCAAAATCGAAGAAACAGAGCGGAAAATCGCCGCTGGCGCTGGCGTGTCGGATCTCGAGGAGCTTCTTGAACGTTATCGTCGAAAGAAAGATCAGAACGCGGAACGCATCGCTCTCTACCTTCCCTCTCTCCCTCCAAACCCCACGGCCGAGTTTCCTTTTGGCCTCGACAGAGCAAAGCTACTATGCTCTGAGTTTGAAGCTGATTTGAAAGCTGCCGAAAGTTTGGCAAATGAACTGCAGCCTGGAGTGTGCGAGTTCTGGTTTGCCGGGCCAGTTTTTTGGTGAGAAGGCATGCCGTGCTCTCATTTCTTTCTTTCTTTCTTTTTTCTTGCAGTGTAATTCAGTCTGAAACTATTTTATTTCAGTCCTGCCGACGTTGTCATAGCTGCTCTTCTGACACGTTTCCGAGTCTACGGTTATGAAGGCGTTTTGTTCGGACCAGGTTTGTGTCAACCACAGATGCTCTTTTGTTCTATCTTTTGTCATGACATTGCCTGTTCTAGGAACGTCGGGATATCCATACTTAACTAATTATTGGGCACGTTTGAAAGCTCGGAGGTCTTACATCAATGCAGTAACAGATTTTAAAATGGACACATGAATGCTATCAAATAAATGGGGGTCAAAGAAAACTCAAACTCAATAAGAATGAGAAAAAGAAGCGAGCACAAAATAAGTCGCCAGGTCCTCAACAGACGCGCCTCCCACGTGGCGCGTGCAAAATCAAAAGAAAAATGATGGACCGCCCATTATCATGTCGTCCTGTGAACGCGGAGAGGGGACTGCGGGGAGGTGATCATCGGTTGGAGGTGGTTGGACCATTCGATCTTTCTGCGTCTTTTCCTGATCGAGTCGGATGAGATCCTTGGTGGATGTGCTATTTCGTCTTCCAAGCGTTGCTGGACCTCGAAGACCGGTGCTTGCGGCGTTTGGAGCCATTGTAGGTGCCGCAGGTTTACATAAGTGCGGACAATAACTGAGCGAAAATGCGCCTGACGTGACTAAACTTGCACATGCCATCAGACGTTGTGAAACTCACGTCTCCAACACCTTCAGCAAAGAATCTCGGTTGAATGGCTTGGCGAGTATATCCGTCATACCTGACGAAAAATAATGAATGCAGTCACGTTCGGTGGTACTCGATGTCATGGAGATGATGGGTGTGATCTGATCGAATTGTCGAATGTGCGTGGTGGCCATAATACCATCGATATTTGGCATCACTGCATTTTTTCCGTGTCTCGGTGAGAGGATGGAGTCACATAATCGCGAGGAGCACCCACCGATATCCATGAGCACAATGTCATACTTGCGACCCATGTCAATGTACTCCAGTGCTTCTGACCCATCACTGGCAAGATCGTAAATGCAACCGAACAATTGAAGAAATCTCGCAGAAAGCATCCGACACACTGGATCATCGTCCACGAGTAGCACTTTTGGAGCAGTTGTCCTAATTTTTGAATGTGATGGCTTTGAACAAATTGTTCTATCTCCAACTGAGCGTTTGTTGACTCACCACGGGGACTCAAATTTCTTTTGAGATTTCCGGGCCACGTCGGTTCCAAGGTGAACCAAAGATTCAGACATGTGTTTACTGCCGGTGCTGGATTTTGAATCGGAATGCATTTTTGCGGCATGTTGCTGTCCCATTTGATCTGTCGTGTCTTCGACCGGTAATTCTGGCACTCCTGCAATGGAACTACCATTTATCCCCGGCGTTGTCCCTCCTTGAAACGCCAGCTGCAGCGACATTACACCACTTGAAGAACCATCGATGTGCGTCCCGTGCGTCATACCATTACCCGGCGCAATCACAGAAGACGATTGTATTAACGTTTTGGCGACACTAGAAGACTGTGAAAGTGGACCATGACCGTCTGGATGCAAATAACCAGCACCGGAAGCAATATTTGGCGAGGTTTTGGGCGGCATCGATTGTGTTGTGTTTGCGGAAAACGTGATTGCATTTCCAGGGAACGAGCTCAAAACTGGTGAAAGCAATCCCGATTCGCTCATAGTTTGAGGAGACGTGTTCGGTAACGTGGGATTTACAGCGTTCGCCTGTGACATTATCAGGTCCACTTCCTGACGGATAGCGTTATTGTCCATCTGTTCAGCTGCCTTCCGCGCGACTTCTTCATGATTGGATTTGTCACTTCGCATGATAACAAAACGTCGCAGTTCTTCGTTCTCGTTACGCAGCTCCGCTAGCATGCGACGAGTCTCAATATGCTGACGATCTAGTTCCCCGTGTTTCCTGGTCAGTTCCGTGAGCTCTGATCGCAGCGTGACAAATGCCCGTTCCATTTCCGTGAATCGAGTAATAGAAAATTGCTCGACACTCGAGGTAGCAACCGGAAAGAGAACAGTAGTGGGCAATTGCCCGGACGAAGCCATAGCCGTGGCAGAGGGAAGGGGTTGTTGCGAAGACGGGGAAACGTCGTTGGAGTTTCGGGTTCCAGAGCCATTGTTTGTCGGCGTATTCACAGGCTTCGCTCGTGACCGGTGTGGAGGGACCTTTCGACGAATCTGCTCCAAGAGATCTTGCCGGTCACGACGGAAGTTTGGATGCTGGAACTCCCAAGCCTAGGGTGCAAAAAGTCTAGTTTCACACAAATCGACACCTAGTTATTCTCTGCACCCACTTGAGACCCATAAACCTTGGACCATCCATCATCCCCTTTGACTTTGTGGAAGTCATACTTGTTAAGTTGCCGAACAAAGGAAGAAAAGTTGTTGTGCTTGAAATGTTTTGGCAACACCTTGACGTTGAAGTCCGACGAGTCCGTGACCACAAAAGATGTGCCTGGTGGGCTCCACATGGCAACAGAAGTGGATGTGGGGTCTTCAAGCATGCTATCCAGTGAAAGTGGCTTATTAGAACTGGTTCACCATGCCAATTGAGGAGGCATAAAATCGTACCGGTAAAGTTTCTTCACGAAGTCAGACACCCCTTCAGCAAACTCATCACCTTCTTCACTCGCTTCCCCATCATCTTTTGAAGCCTTCTTTGCCTTTTTGGTCCCCTTAGCCGCATTGCCGCGATTTTGGTTCTCTGCAGCATCGTCCGCACTTCGCCGTTTGGCCGAGCGAGTGTTCCGCGACGTCGAATCATCTTCAACTCTCCTTGATTGGTCATCTGGCATCCCAGGTTGCACAGTCTGCATCGAATCAGGAGAACGGGTGTCCAATAACGACATATTCGGGGTTGGAATGTTTCCGAACAAGACTGGTGGGTTTGAAAGGTTCACAAGTGCAGGTTGCCATGTCTGTGTGGGTACACCAAAATCCGGTTTCCCAGAGAAGTTCCAATTACTCTGCCTACTTGACACCAGTCCATTGGAATGTAGGTCTTCCATCGATGGTAGTCCCATCATCGAATGCTGATGCGCCATGCTTGTTGGAATGTTTGACATGTTTTCGATGCCTCCGTTCTGATGAGAGGGGTGAGAAGTCGGCGACAATCCTGTTTGCCAGTATCCCGAGAGGGTTTGACGTGGATCAGGTCCAAGGTGAAAGGATGAGTTGCTGTCGTCCATCAAGGGTATTTTCTAAACAGAAATCCCAAGCGCCGAGAAGATGGAGCTGTTTTGAGGGCATTTGAAAACCGTGGAGGAAAGTTGAGTCCAAGGAATGCCTCCCTGGTGAAGGGTCTCCAAATCCAAAGTGCCGGCAACTTTGCCTTGCACGACACTTCTCTGCTTTCCGCATCCTTCATCAACCACCTCCAGCTCTGCAAGTGTACCTTTTATCGATCCCTCTTCGAGACTTCCACCGAAAATGGGTCCCGACCCAACCATAAATTCCGGTCCAGACCATTCACAGAAATCCCCTCCGATCGATCGGTTCTCTCACCTTCGTCTTCTTCCTCGTTGGTTCCGCGGTGATTCCGAAGCTAATAAAGACCGCAGATTGCCAATTTTTTGGGCGAAGCCACAGGTGGCAGTTGACGTCTGTTCCACAAATTTTGCCGCCAAATTTTGCCGCCGAATACTACAATTTTTTCTGAGGGGCCCGTGACACAACACGCCACATTCATTCAAAGGGGAATGGTCACCTGCGACTTGCTGCAAGGTGTACAACAACGCAGTTCATCCACAGTTCATCTCCCTTCCCTCCCGTTTTCTGCGTCCCTCCCGAAGTACAATTGCTGGTTGCGGTGGGAAACGCGTACGACGGGTCAGTTGCAGGGAGCTCTTTGAGGGTATTGATATTGGCTAGAGCCGTCTAAATCAAAACTGGTGTGGAACAGAAGAGGCTGAAAAAACTACTACTCTCTCGCAATGTCTCGCCCAAAGAGTATCTGTAAAAAAAGATAGAAAGAGATGTTAACGAGTTTCTGGTGGGAAGACTGGACAAAGTAAAGAACCTTCTTGGTCCAATCAAACATCACGAGACTCTTGTTGCGAAGCGTGAAAAGGCTGCTCAAGTAGAAAGACCTCCAGAACAGAAATGTGGCAAATCCTGCAAGGCGCGCGTTTCCAGGTAAGTCCGCAATTGCTCTGTCGGTACCTGTTGGTCGCCGGGGCGCGTATGGGAAGCATGTTGAGATAAGGAAGAAAGTCTTCTTGACAGATCACGAACGTACCAATGTAAGCCAATGAGCCCCTATGTGTGTAGGCAAACCCTTTCTCCTGGCTGTTTCGATCCACCTCTTCACATGCATCTCGCACACTTTTCCCACACCCCACCACATTCTCGACCTCTTTACCGTATTTGGACAGTAGGCGGCCAAGATAGCCGCCTTGTTGAGTTGCAACTTGGGCAGTTGCAGCTAAATAAAAAACATGTCAGAACGCGGAAGCGAAAGCAGCACAGTTCAAGATAACTCACCGTAACTGTAAATTTGGGTAACAGGACGTCACGTAATATGAGTATTTGTCATCCGTTCAATGGTCCAAGGTACTACTCACGGGGTAGCCGCACAATCCCCAATTGCAAAGATTCTGTCCGTCCCCTTCACCCGCAAATGGTCGTCCACCACCAAACCACGTCTGCGAAATCAAGTAAAGTGACACCGTAAGCTATCATCCAATGCCTCGTCTACACTCACTTTTGGTTTTGGAGCTCGTGAGGTAGCTTCTGCGCAAGCTTCGACGTGAGCGGTCGGGGACCGTTACCCGTGGCCCAAACGAGGATCCCTGGTTGACGCGGATACGAGACAAATTCAGTCACCGCTGTGCGACGTGACGAACAGGTGCACCCACCGTAAGGAATCGCGTGCGTTTCTTCAACCTCCTTCTCTACCATTCGTTCCACCCCATCGACAATTTCTTTGACGACCCGTTTCGACTTCTCTAGGACGATAACCTCTCGCTCTTTTACCTCACGCACAGCGGTACTGGTCCTGAAAGAGGAAAACGGCGTCAGAGTTACCTTTAAAAATGAGTGCGGCACGACTTACCTGACCACAATATTCTCTCGCTGGAAGTGCTTTTCCGTGTACAGCTGGAGCGACGAGTCAAAGGATGCTAGGACGTTTGGCGCGGCCTCAATCAGGGTAATTTTCACTCGCTTTGCCACATCTGCAACACCACACACGTCAGCAACAACATAAAGGTCTTGAGGCTCCGGCGAACAGTTACCTGGGAACCACTTGACCAAATCCTCCTCCACGAAATCTCTCAGCTCGGCAGCATACTCTATCCCCGTCGGACCCCCACCGACGACGATAAAATGCAACAATCGGTCAACTTCGTTGGGGTGAAGTCCCGGGAAGGACGCCGTCTCGAAGCAGTCCATCACCTTCTCGCGAATGCGCTTCGCGTGCCAAATTTCCTGTGGTACGAAGAAGGAGAATGAAGTGGGAGAAACAACTCTGACTAACAGAGTTCAAACCTTCAGAAAGTTGGCGTGCTCTCCAACACCCGGGATTCCAAACGTGGCATTCTGTGCGCCGACGCCGACAACCAAGTAATCGTACGGAAGACTCGCGTCCGTGGCTTTGTCAATGAGCTCCAGACTCTCTTGTCTGCTCTTCACGGTGATGTGCCGGCTTTGCGGGTCGATGTCGACAACGTCAGCTTCGACAAACTTGACAGACCGCTTCTTGTGACCGGTGATGAAGCGTATTGGACACATTATCGAGCGGAGTTCCAACGTGCCGACGGTACACGATGGGAGGAGGGGTGTGAACAAGAAGTAGCTAATAGATAGAGAGGTTACGGGAGAGAAGAGGGGTGGAAATTTCGGGCTGACGGTCTGGAGTGCGAACGAGGTAAGCTCACTTCCTCGGTGACACCACAGTAACATTCCAGTGCCGGGTATCTATTTGGTTCAGCAGCGACATGGATGCCCAACCCGAACCAAGCACCAATAAGTGCGGTTTGGTTGGATCTCCAAATGGTAAGGATGGCTTCGGATTCCTCATTTTGTGAATGTCTAGACAAGGGGAGGCATCAAATCATTTGAACTTCCCTCCGCTCGCGCTGAATTATCACTCACAGTACCCGAGCGCGCCTCCGACTCCCGCCGCTCCTGCCAAACCCTTCCAAAATCCCGCTGCCCCCACCAAGCCCAACGCTCCAACATTGGCGGCGGCCAGCATCGCGGAACGACGTCGCTGAGAGGCTGGTGTGTTCGATTCGGGCGGCGAGGATGTGGTGGCGCGAGAATTTGACGAGGCTGGTGTAAATTGCAGCGAAAATGAAAATGCTGTCACGGTGGAGCACATGGTGCGATTTCGCGCTCACAGGTTCTTTGGATGTTGAGCAGTTGAGCTCCCGCTCTGTAGTGAGATAAGGTTCGCATTTGTGACATCGATACAGGCGGGCGATTGATGGAAAATAGCTGAGTGGTGGTTTTATGAAGCTTCACCTGCCATCCGCCTGCTGTGGCCATGATCTCCAAAACGTTTTCGCGGAACACGTTTGGTGCTGTTGGTCGGCCCGTTCCCGAGTGTACCCAACTCTAACCATACGTTGACGCAGTACAACGAACGTTGCACTCATTTGAAACAAAAGAGGACATCGCGCACATCATGACACTTCACTTGAGATTCCACAACTAATGAGGAGCAAAGGAGATCGGAAGAGGGGAAGGGTCCTCGTTTGCTGGGATGCCGCCTCGTTTTTGACGCTTGGATGGCCCGGGCGTCTGGATTCCTCCCCCCACCTGCTGCTGAAATCCGTTTTACCATGTCGAACCACGAAGTGGAGGCCCCCCCGGGCAGCTCCACAAGGCGACGAACGCGGATTTTGTGTTATCTCATTGGCACGGATGCGTTCTGGTGTACGTTGGTGCAAGAAAACAAATAGGGGCCTCACTGGACTCCAGGCGCCGACGGAGGAAGATGACGAGGAGGACAAACCCCCGGACAAGGGGGCGAATGAAACCGACGAGGAGGAAGAAGAGGTGAAGGAGAAGCCAGTCAAAATGAACAAGGAGAAACGCTAGTGGAATATACTTCAAACGCGATGACCGGTGCTCTTGCACAATTCGTGGCTTAATGGTTGTTTTTGCTCCTTCCACCGTTCCGAAAAACCTATGTTGTTGCCCCCCATCAAGACGAAGACGATGACGAGCACGATGGAAACACGACGAACTCTCTATTATTCTCCCTATCGCTTTGCGTGCTATGGCCCCAACCCCCCGAAGTAACGGTTGTTGACAACATTTACTGGGATCCTAAATTCAATAATAAATTCACTATCACACAATAATCATAAGTGTACTGAACGCAGAATGGGATAAAATTGAGGGCACGACGATGGTTGAAAACCCACAATGTGGCTGTTAACTTTGCCAAACGCGTTGTACATGTATGATGCGCCCCAAAATCAGATTTTGGCCGTGAGACATCTGATCAAAATGCGGAGTGAGCGTACACTTGGATTGGCGGTGCGAGATAACGGCGGGGACACAATCTTCCGCACTGCTGACGTTATATCCTTCGTTCAGACCCTTGCCTGGCTCTTTGAGCGGACGGGTCGTGAAATGCTTTGGAGAACGGGAGGGGAAGCAGCTCGACTGGATTGGTGGCCGCTTGGCACAGTTCCAACAGTTGGCCACAGATGTTCTGGCACAGATCAAGTCCATCTGACAGCGGCAAACTCTCGAACTACGAAAAATTGGCACAAAATATATGGAGGCTCGCTGTATCGGTGCTGAGGATTAAGCTCGTGTCCGTCCTCGTCGACAGCACTTGTTTTCCGATCTTACCTATGCGTGCGACAACTGGATTGGCGGGCTCTTAACTGGGACCGGTGCTGACATTTTCTGGTGGCGACATCTCCGTCTCTTTGTAGGTCATAATAATGAACGCAAAGGATCGCAAATAGTTGTCATGTCAGTCACTCTTCAGCATTTTAACTAACCAGTTCGACATTTTCCTTCTATCTTCTTCAGTCTGTCTATGGAACATATCTGTCTATTTCTGCAATATAAATCCATTGATACATAGCTATTTCACCCAAGAAATATCATCGTAAACATGAAGGGTGAACTTCCACAATCAGAGCGGGACCCATGAGTGGACGGCGATACGAGGACAGAGACCGCGGAGACCAGCGATCCTCCAGAACGGCCGATCGTCGTGAAGCGGAATTCAGACGCCACGATGGTCGACGTGAAGAACGGTCCTACGGCAGCGGTCGAGGTGAAGACGGAGGGAGCTGGCGATATGCCCCCGATGGCTCGAGAATCTACGAAGAGCCCCAGCCGAAAGAAAATCCAACTGCTACCTCACGGGGAGCGCATCAGCCTGGACCTGGCCGCGCCGTGGAAGCGCAACCGGAATACGACTACCGCGAAGTTTGGTCTGGCAGTTTGGATTGGCGCTTTTTTCGCACAGGAGGAGAGTCAAGCATCAGGAGAGGCACGTCGCAGTACTACGATTTCAAGGATTTCTACTCCAAGTTTCGAGACATGAAGGAGGATAAGGCGCGACGGGATGGCACCTTTCGAAAGCCCAAGTCGAAGCAGGAATCTGAGCAGAGAGAGATTGAAAACATACAAATGGCTCTCAAGATGTTTGAAGGTTTCAAAGAAAAGAAACGGGCGTCCCTGGCAGAGAAGATCCAGAAGGTGTGAGATAACCAATGTATCACTTCCACAAAGCACCCGAATGACCGTAATATTCAGGAACGCGACGCTCTTCCCATTAAATCATACGAAGAGAAAATTGTGGAGGCTGTGCGAAGCAACCAGGTTGTCCTTGTAGCAGGGGACACCGGTTGCGGGAAATCAACCCAAAGTGAGTCCTCAGGCTCGCTATCGACAAAAGAATAGATCAATGAAAGCCTGATTGCCCTTTCAGCGCCGCAATATCTTCTGCGAGCAGGTGAGGAACGTTCGTCATGCGTGTGAGGATAGCTTACCCATGCCCCGCTCCAGGTTTCAACCACATTGCTTGCACGCAACCGCGCCGGATCGCTTGTTACTCCCTTGCCAAGAGAGTTAGGTAAGACTAACAGTCAACTCGTTCCTCCCCTTCGCGGAGGTTAATGGCTTTTGTATCAGCTACGAAACCATGGATGCGTATGGGTCGGAGATTGCGTATCAAGTTCGTTTCCAATCAACCAGAACGCAGGAGACCAAAGTCCTTTTCTTAACAGAGGGCGTGATCTTGCGACAGTGAGATTTTCTTTCTGAGCACTCAAGTTCCAAAGACGTTGACCGTTCCATCACCAGGTATGCTTCCGATCCTGTCCTCTCGCAGTACGAGGTCATCATTGTTGATGAAGTTCAGTGAGTTGTGAGCTTAGTCATAAGTCTTAATCATCGTCGAATCTGACCATCCGTACCGGCTGCTGTAGTGAGCGTCATATCACCGGTGACTTCTTACTTGGTATTTTGAAGCGCCTGCTCGCCAAGCGACCGGAGCTTAAACTGGTGTTGAGTGAGTTGTCACATGCGTTTTCCCTCGCACACCATCCTGACGGCACATATCAAGTGAGCGCGACGATCAACGCGGAACTCTTTTCGAAGTATTTTGACGCGCCGATGATTGAGGTCACTTGAATTGAGCTCGTCGTGTCACTGCATCCTCGTTTTCACATTGACATCATGCGCAGGTCCCTGGCCGACTCTATCCTGTCAACGTCGAGTACATGACCGTGGCAGAGGAAGATAGAAACCTCGTCGACGAGAGGCTTTCCTCAGAGCGCAAGAACCTGTCCATCCCCTCCTCTATACCTGCAAAGTCAGCAAAGCTTAACGCCGAGCCCTATCTGAAAATCCTCGAGCGAATAGACCAACTCGTGCCTGCCCATGAACGAGGCGATTTGTTGATGTTTCTAAGTGGAATCAAGTGCGTGGTGTGGTTTGCGTGGTGTCGTGGTTGTGATGGGATGGGTGGCTAAGAGATTTTCTTGCAGCGAAATCACATTGCTGGCAGATGAACTACGTACCTATGCACAGCACACGAAACGGTGGATCATTTTAATGCTTCATTCGTCGTTGTCCGTCGGGGATCAGGATAAAGTGTTCGCACAGGCACCGGAAGGGGTGCGGAAATGCATGTTCGTATCGTCAGACGGATCTTCATGACCAATGTTAATTGATTGGTTGACAGCCTTTCAACAAATATCGCTGAGACGTCCGTTACGAGTAAGTGCAGTTTTATGGAAATCCCTCTCGGACTTATGTCTCATCTTGCAATGGTTCTGCTTTACGCACGCAGTTGATGGTGAGAAAAATACGCTTGAATCGTGAAACGAACGGCTTTCAAAGCGGGTTTTCAAAAAAGGTGTTCGGTTTGTTGTTGATAGCGGGAAGGTGAAGGAGATGGACTACGACCAAACAGCTGGAATGTCACGATTGAACGAGTTTTGGATTTCCAAGGTGGGCTGTCAAAGCTGGCTGTTGTGAATGATAGGCAGCTGAACGTGTGCTGCTTAGGCAAGCGCAAAGCAACGAGCCGGCCGTGCTGGACGCACAGGTCCTGGAGAGTGCTTTCGTTTGTTCTCCAAAGTCGAATTCGAGCACATGAACGACTTTGCCGTGCCCGAAATTCTTCGAATCCCCTTGGAACAAGTCATCTTGCAGATCAAAGCGCTGGGTCTCGGGGACCCTCGAGTATTCGAATTTGTACAACCACCATCCCCCACAAGTCTCAATCACTCGATTGTACATCTCTGTAATTTAGGTGCTTTGGATCACAAAGAGGAGCTTACACCACTTGGGAGAGTCTTGGCGATGATGCCAATCGATGTAGTTCTGGGTAAAATGCTTGTTATGGGCGATATTTTGGAGGCAGTAGGTTGACTTTGTGGTGATGCGATCTACCACCGCTAATGCTTTCGTTCTTAATCTTACAACAAGGGCTCGGATTTGATCGACCCAGTTCTTACTAGTAGGTTTTAATCGTCCATTCCAGTACGGCCGAAGGAAGCGACGTCCTCTTCAGTTGCAGCTGGCTTGAGTGTACAAAGCCCTTTCACCAAAATTTCCGAGTCCAAGACTGATATTGCGTCGAACCGCCGCGCTTTTGACGACGATGAAGGGGATGCCTTCACCCTTTTGAATCTATTCCGAGAGTGGCTGCGGGTAAAAGCACAGAGGACTGAGAATTCACGGAATTGGTGTAGACGGCATGGTGTGGAAGAGCAGAGGCTGTTTGAAATCGTCAAACTGAAGGAACAGTTCGAGCAGGTGTTGGAAGAGTTCATGGGGGACGTCGAGGAGGAAGATGAGGTGGACGCTGTGAAAACAGGCGATGTAGTTGCGACATTCCGACGGAAGCGAAAGCGTAAAGAGGAAGACACAGGAAAGAAGGAAGACCCAGTGAGTCAAAGGTGGTGTTGATAGTAGTAGATAATACCGAGCGCAGGGTCAATCACTCTAGGAAGATGAGGATCGCGACGTTCGTAAACGTAGGAGAATGCAACGAGAAGCTCTCGAGCGGCAAAAGCGGCTTCAGGGTACCAACAAGCCTAAAGTACTTAACTTTCAAGATGACGAAGCCATTCCCGAAGCGGACGAAGTTCCCGCCGATGGTCAGTTGTGCTTTGCTCACTTAGTGAGCGACTTATCAATCGTTTGACTTTTTTCGTGATACAGATATCAGCAATATGAATATTCACGATCTCGAATTCGCTCTTAGAAACGACGCCTCAAAGCTATTTAAGAAGGCCGATGCGGACCTGTATCGAAGCGATGTCAACCTTCTAAAGGTCAGTCAGTTCAATTTATGTGCACCGAACAATGCTGACAAATTATCCATCAGCTGGTCATTGCCTCTGTAAGCGATTTTGCAGCCTTCGCAGAAATGGAACTTTTAACATTCTAACCGGCACTACCAGGGCTTGTATCCCCACTTTGCGATTCCTGATGAAAACAATTATACCAGACGTGAAACGGACCAAGTTTTCCATACGAAGCACAAAAAGTGAGACTCCCAAAAGTTATGAGTGTTGTGGTTTCCTTGAGTATAACACACCGATCTGATCAGGTTTGTGTTGATGCATCCAGGAAGTGTATTCTTTGCAAAACCGGAGCTCGTCCAGCCTCAGCTTACTGAGCGAACATCGAACACGTCAGCCTCGACATTAGCGGACCTGCATCCTCGAACAACCATCAATGAAATACTTTGCTACTTGCAGCTGATGTCAACCAACAAACCGTACCTCTTGAACGTAATTCGCGTTCCAGCTCTGCACTCCTGCTTGCTGTTTGCGAAGTCGAGTGTGTTTATGAATGAAATTCAGAGCCTTCGCGACTTCTCACGAGCTTCTCCCTTTTAAGTTGACACAAATGTAGACCTCACGAAGCTTGTTATTGACAACTGGCTCATAGTGCGTTTCGACGATCCCCGAATCGGAGAAAGATCTCTCATTATCGCGAACTGGCTACGGGTTGGATGGGAATTCGTTGTCAACAAGCGACTCCGCAAAGCAGAGAAGGGACTTGCTCCAGGCCTTCGCTTGCAAAGCCAAGATGTGACTGCTGAACCCCAAGTTCTCGATAAGATGAAGAAGCGATTACCACCGGTTGTTCAACGTTTGAGAGAGGACTATCAGCGGGTCGCCCAATGGAATGATGAAGAAGATGAGGCGGTGACATCTACAGAAGTTTCTGGTATGCCGCTTCCCTAGAATGACCTTTCAGTAAGACCGCACCTCTAAACTGCATTTCGTTGCTCGCAAAAAGATACCCTCTCACAGTTCCTGGATATGGACATTGAGTCTCACATCGAAAGACCTACAGCGAATGAGATGGCGGCCCTCTTTCCACAGTTCGATGCGAGCCGGAACGAAGGCACGAAGCCCGGTTTTCAAGTCACACCTTATATCCGATACTCCTCGATACCATCCACCTCTTCCGCCATATACCCACCACCGGCGCCTCTCATGCGAAGTTTTTGGAAATGCGCGTGGTGCGCCAACTTTGAGGGTGCCATCACTGCAGAAGAAATGGACGAACATCTCAGCGGCTGTAAAGATTATACCCGAGTTGTCACTATTGCTCGAATGCCCAAGGAGAAAGCAGTAGAACAACCCCCAACTGAAGATGCGCCTAGCGCAGCAACAAGCGTGGCCAAACCGGCGGGAGGTCCACTGAATCTGTGTCCACAGTGTGGCGAATTACTTGCGCTGTCGCCCATCGAAATGCTGAAGCATAAGCGGAGCTGTAAAGGGATAGAAAGTGCAGAGGAAGTGGTATAGCCGGGAAAGTTCCTTTCAAATGAAGAGTGTCTGATGTGGAAGGAACGAATGGGCGTTGACTTAATTATACCATTGAATGCAAGATTCCAGCTTTTATGTTTCAACTGCATCTTCTTACGCTCAAGAACTCTAGAAATACAAAACTAATCTCGATAAAACGATTCGGCGGATTGCTGCGTTCCTCGTCCGCTCAACAACTTAACCCAACAATGAGGACAACGGCTACAAGTCAGAGAAGCACCTCAAATGCAAATGTTGTGTCCACCTTTCCAGCAGTTGTCCTTCGGTGGAGAACGGCCTCGTTATCCACTGCCTCGGGCTCGGCGCGTTCGCAGATGTTGTGACCGTTCTTCCAGCACGGACCCCTGGGTGGTGGGTTTGGCTCCGGCTCGTCGCGCTCGCAGATGTTGACTTTGCCTTTCCAGCATGGACCCTTTGGCGGAACGGGGTCAGGCTCGTCTCGCTCGCAGATGTTGTGGCCGTTCTTCCAGCAAGGTCCTTTGGGCGGCACGGGGTCAGGCTGCACGATAGCATTGATAGGGGCAGCGAACGAGGCTGTGCGATGAGTGTCGGAACGGTGAGGACAGGGCGTCGGTGCAATTGCATTCAGAACGTGTGAACATACATGAGGCGAGCGTAAGGAGCACCGCGCAGAGCGCGAGAACGATCAGAGAATGCCTGAGAAGAGCCATGGCGATCGATGTTGACTGCGATGTGATTTCTGGGGGAATTCTGGGATATTTAAGTGATGGGACGAGCTGTGGCCTCTCCGATGCAGTGGCGGACAGGGTGTCGTCGCCTCCTTCCTCCCTGTCCCAAAACTCCAGGGAAGCCGCGATAACGTGTTGGTGGACGCGCTGCACCCAAAACACAAAGCGCGTCGATGATTCTTCCTAAGCCTGCTCCAATCGCCCCACTCTGATTAATTTCAATTACGGAGAGACGTGGGGTAAGAGGGTCGCGGGGGTACTCGAACCCTAGTAAATCAACAACCCCTTGTTCCCTTTCATTTCTACTTTCCAACAGCCACGCCGATAAACGAACTTACCCCGCGTCTTGGCGCGCCCTTGTGGTCAACACGAGCGCGCTGCCGGGACATCGACAGCCCGAACCTTCGAACAATTTGTGAGCTCCTGCTGGAAAGAGTGGTGCTTTGATCGTGAGAGGCGTGGGTAGGCAGTAAGTGGGCAGTGGACGGCTGTTCTTCGCAGTGGAATGGCGCGAACCAAAGCGTGCTGGCCCGGAAACGTTCTGCTGCCATTGCGCTCGCACAAAGCGCACAGCACCGTTATGATGGCGGCCACCGCCCGACAAGGCAGTAACAAGGTGGGCCCACACGGCTCCGCGCGTCGTGACATTTTTTGGAAGGTGGGGGGGCGGGGAGCGGGGGAGCGGAGGAGCGGGCAAAGGAAAGTACATCAAAGTCGTGCACGTGGGTGGCACTTTCGAGGAAGATCTCCAACGGGAACACTCTCGTCCGCGTATGTAATGCATTTGGGGGAGAGGCGGCGCTCATCCGTTCGAAACATTGACGTCACTGGATACGCTTTCACTAGCAGGCGAGGGAAGAAGGTTAGGTATATCGAGAAAGCAATTGTAATCTTTTCAACAAAAGCACGTCAGAAAACGCGATTAGCTATCCTTCATTATTTCTGGTATCCTCCACGAGTGCAAGCTTAGTATCCTAGCCAGGCCCAAAACATTGCCTTCATATCATGATAGACGCACTCCACGTTGTAACCGTCCGGATCCAGAACAAATGCACCATAGTACCCCTAGTTCATTTTGAATTTGTGGGTTATGGTGTTTGTTTGACACGAAACGATGCCGATGGAGAATCGGTAGCCCACCTTGTGATACTGCGCCCGTATTCCAGGAGCACCGTTGTCCTTTGCTCCAGCCTCGATGGCGGCTTTGTAGAATTGGTCAACCTGCTCGCGCGACTTTGCGGAAAAGGCCACGTGCGCGCCGTTGGGAGTGCCCGGCTGCAGCCAGAAGTCTGGGCTGTAGCCAACTTTGAGCCCGACGACGGTTGGAGCGGAGGATGGGTCGGCGCCCTCTGTGCGGATTTCGCGGAACAGCGAATAACCGAGCGGCGCGAGAGCCTTCAGGTAGAAGTCGCGGCTGGCAGACACAGACGACACGGGCAGACTGAGATGGTCGAGCGGCATTCCGGCAGAGAAGAAGAAGGAGACACAGCCGTGAGTCGGCGAAGCAAAGGTGGAATGCGAAGACGTGGAAAAAAAGGTTTATCCGTGCGGTAAGTCACGTGGAGTGATGAGAGGCACATTTCAGCCGGAGGGGGCTAAACTGGTTCCGATTCAGCAAACAGTTCGCAAACACAAGGATGGATCGATTCTTCCAGAAGATTGAGGAGAAAGTTGACCGATCGGGACAGAAGGTCGAGCAGAAGCTGGCACAAAGCATCCCGGACGTCTTTGGAAAACGAGCTGAGGACGTCAGTCCACTCCCACACCGGCCTTGGATATGAATGCAGTTACCTCCACCCGGAGACCAACCGATACCAATCCTTTGCTGCGGAGAGCTCCGGACTCGCAAGGTGGCATGTGGATGGCGCTAGTTACTTCTGGGCCCTCTCTACGGCAATTGAAGGTATGTCCTCATGGCTTCTCGTGCTGCTGAGCTCAAGTTTTCACCACAAATCGCGATTGCAGGTTTGTCGACATGATTTCTCGTCTGAGCTCGATTCTCACAACGAATCGCGATGATGATTTTAGAGGCTCGCGAAACCATTACTGCATGGACTGGTGGCTGTCGCCCGAGCTTTACCTCCACCGCCCGCCATCCCAAAACGAGCGATACCGCTTGGACTTAATGCTTAAAGCCGCGGCCGAGCGCGGTGTGCAGGTCAGAGTCATGGTGTACAAGGAAGTACCTCAGGCGCTCACGTTGAACTCGGAGCACACCAAAAACGCCCTGGAAGCGCTGCACCCCAACATCAAGGTGTTCCGGCATCCCGACCATATCGTTACCGGGTCGACCATCACCTCGGAATTCACAACGGGTCTCCAGAATGCTCTGTCGCTGGCGAAAATGCCCGGAGAGGCCCTCAAGGTTTTGTTCGGCACCTTAGGCGATACCGACATTGTTTGGATGCATTTCGCGCACGGGGATACACGAGGATACAATGGAAGGTAAACAGGGGCAACGGTAAGAGCGGAAGTGCTTGCAATATTACGGTAATGCTCGCGTACAACGAAAAAGACTACTTTGAGCGACTTTTCTTCTCTTTCCTCCAAGCCTCGAGACCCTCTGTCTTCTTCGCAGCCGATACAATCCCTTTGACAGTATTCCTAGCGTTCCTTTGGTTTGACGCTATCTGATCGCTTAAAAGGTGTGCCGTCACTGTAGGTGGTAGTAAAGGACCATCTGGAGTTATTGTAGCACCTTTCCAGGTTGCTTTGTGCTGTGACACGGTTGGTCAAAATTTGAAAATCGACTGCGATCAGACTGGAACAACCCACCGTAATGAAAATCGTCTCAATAATGCCAGCGAACTGCTTGCCAAGGACGTTTCCAATATCGCCGCTCAAGAAATTAGCAACGTTTCCCAAATGCTGGATGATCGTGTCTGCGCGGTTGAGGAGCTTGGTTGTATTCTTGTAATCGTCGTGACCGGGTTGGATATCGGACCACTTCAGGTAAATTCGATCACGAATTTGGATCATGATGTCACTTCTGGGAAGACGGAAGAGGAATCATGCCATCAGTGCGAGTTGGAGGAGCAATCACAACTCGGACCTTGTCTTTGTCTTCCACACTCACACGAAAGTCTCAGGTTTGTCGTAAGGCTGCCAACTTTTAGGGTTAATTTCCTCAATGTGCGGGGTACTCGATGAGGGGGGGGGAGGACGTTGAGGCGGGAAGCACCAAGGACCACTATTCGAGGTGCCTGCGAACCCGGATGACGGCTGACCTGATGTAGTAGATTCGTGTGACGTGGTGTGAATGGAATGGGAAAGGCCGACGATAGCGCTCGAATCATGTTGCTTACTGGGACCGGCGGCACAACGCGACCGTTCTTGTTGCGGACTATGGCAGATTGATTCGGGATGCGAGTTGACATCTTCGATGTTTCCATTCGTTCCAGATTCGAGATGGCCTTATAAGCGAAGAAAGGTGGCGCAGATTGGGGAAACAGCATCCGTTCACTTCAAAGCCTTTCGCACGACCTTTCCGACAACCTTTGTCGTATTTTTTCGCTATATATCCATAGAATATGCGAATATCTATGCAATATATGAGTTTCCAATGTTTCCCGACGATGGTTGTAGAGAAAATCGAGGTTTCTGGAAAGGGCAGCCGCCAAGGGTATAAAATCGATGCAGAATCTTGAGCGATATCTCAAAATGCCCTCGAATCTGTGAGATTTGGCCGCTGCGAGCCATCCATCGTCTATCGTCCATCGTCCATCGTCCATCGTCCATCGTCCATCGTCCATCGTCCATCCTCACTGTCGCGGTTTACTCCGCCTCACAGCCCCTCGTCCACGTCCCGCAAGAAACCCATCAAAAAGCGAATCATTGCCTCGTCTGATGACGAGGCATTTGAGGAAACTGCGCCGTGAGTACAATCGAGGTCGAGGGCTTCGAATCACCATGGAATTCAAACATCCGCTCACTCTTCCTCCTTCCGTCTTTCCTCCCCTTTCGAACGTCGCGAACTTTGCCATCATCCATTTCCATTCCGTTTTTGGCAGCTGGAAAAATCCAAATACCGCCGAAACTTCCGAAGACTTGGACGATGACGCGATGGAGTCGAGGTACGTCCTTCAATGTTGGAAAACTGCTTATTTAGTTGCGAATGTATAATGGAGAAGAACTTGTCAATGCAATGCAGATATTCTGGTGCAAGCATTGTTTTGGGATTTGTGTTCGCACGCTTCGGGAACCATAAGCGCAGACGGTAACATTTTATCCGTAATACAAGTGATTAATTCACGCGGAATTATTTATTGCGAAACCATTCGAGAGTAAGTCGTGGCCAAAGTCTACACTTTTGGGGCTATAAAAGCCCACTTTTTCTCTTGCTCGAAAGGCCCATGACAGAACGAGCCATAATGGGCACACTCTCCTTTTGATGGATCGTCACAGCGACGAAGGAACCAACGCACACAGAACGAGCAGGTGAGTTGGTTGCTTTGTCAATTGGTGACGTCAAAGGACGGGTCGTTTGAACCTGGATCAGCGAGAATGAACGGACGCACGGGCACGAGGTCGAAAGAAGAAGTAAAGACAAGTCGGAAATGGGTCTTTGCAGGGCGAAAGACGTCTCGGTTACTGTATGATTGCCTTTTGAGCTCACCGTTTCGTTTGTCAATAACACCACCGTGACAGGCACCGAACCTTCCCTTCGAAACAGGCAGCAGCACATGCCTGAAAAAGAGTTCAGCGGTGTGTGTTCGCTGGAAATCGAGATTGAAATGGTCGGTTTTGGTTTTCTTCTTCGCCCCGTAACACTTGCATTGACCCTTTTTTTTTTTTTTTTTTTTGCGCGTTGTTCATTCTTGAAGTCCGCCCGCGGCCCTTTCGAGTGCAAGTACATCGGTAATGGCACGTCGACCGTCAAGGCAAACAAAGAAACTGCCGTCAAAGACGTGAGTATATTCGTTTGCATGGTGATTTTCGAGGGATTTCGCGATGTATCGCGGTGGCTCTGAAGGTAGAGCACAAACATGGAAGTCAATCGTGTTGTGCGGAAGGAGTATGGGCGGCTTCAACCTCGATCGCATTTGCATTCCAGAGTTTTCCCATTATACTTACTGCAACTTCCTGTGTCGAACTGGTAGCCTCCTCTCTCGCCTCCGCGCGATCACGTTGTATCAGAAGATCAGCTCTCGGGCAGCGTGGACGAAGAAGCGCTGAGCCAAGTGACAGTCTTCTATGGATGTCGCCAGGTACCTTTCCTACTCGAGTCTCGTAATACTCATCAAACATGAAAATCTCACCGCTTGTCTACTTTGCAGCTATCTCATCCTCTTCATCGTGTTTCTCTGCACCTTGGGCCCAAACCTTGCCAACGCCCTCCCCTCTCCGGCACCGTGGTTTCCGCACCCCTGTCAACAGCGTGTCTGTCGAATGCAGCGTTAAAGCTAGCGCCCCCTTTTGTCGGTGAGCATGGCCTTTCTTGTCCTGCGTCTGTTCGCAATGGCCACCATGAAACCTCACGAACTTACCCCTGTAAACCCTTTCCCCCCTCACAAGACATTTCCGTCAAAGTCCGCATCGTCAGCGACATCGAAGAATCCCTCGAGCTGTTTCAGTCCGCCGAGTTCCTGGCCCTACTGGACGTGCTCGTGCCGGCCTTCGAGTCCATTCTCACGTCCACCGTGCCCATAATCAACATAAGCACTGAGGTCCACTGGCTTCGAACCCCAACACTCGAGGTCCTCTCGCGCTTTCCCTCGCATGAAGGGTTCAAGGACCACGTCCTTCGTCTCGCAAACACGCTTCTGGAGGTCCTCAAGACCGACACCGAGGACAATGGAGCAGTATGTCTTAGGACGATCATAGAGATGCATAAAACGTACAAGCAGGTGCTCCAAGAGGTCAGGCAGCTGCTCGAAGAGGAGGTCAAGCCGCTTATAGAAATTGTAAGCACCTTCCCATTTCTTTATTGCGTTACATTGGAATTCTCACTCGGCTTTACCATTTCTTTTCCATTTCTTCCTTTCCGATATTCAACCAGATCTTACATGATGGAGTGCGCTGCTTCGACCTTTTCTTACTCGATGGCGACACAACGGCTGTGAGGTCCATCGACAAGTCGCCGCTGAATATCATCACGGAGGAGGAAAAAAAGGTGCTGGAAGCCTTTGCGAGTATCTTCACCCACAGCGAGGCCCGATATTCTTGGAGGTCATGTCGTGCAATATTGGGTTCTGGTTCGATCAGATTTCGGTCAACGCGATCTTGTTGGCATTGCCACACTGGTTCATCCTCAATGCTACGATATCGCCGAGCTTTTCAAGGATTCTTATCCGCTACTTTGGGGATAGAATGGACCTCATTGGAGCCGGAGAGCCAACGTCGACCGTTACAATACGGCTGTTCAAACTCATTTTCCTGGCCGTGACTGTTTTCCCTGATGAGAACGAGATTGCTCTGCAGGTGAGCTAGTGTTTAGTGCTCGGAACATACAATCACTGATCGCATCGTCCCGCACCAGCCTCACCTAGGAGATGTCGTCCGTACATGTTTGAAGATGGCGGGTAGCGTAAAGAACCCGTTAAATTACTTCATTCTTTTGCGTCAGCTGTTCCGAAGCATTGGAGGTGGACGCTTTTGAGTTACTCTCCAAGAAAGTTCTTCCAATGTTGCAAGAGTTGTTGGAGGTATTGAACAGTCTCCTTAAAAGAGCCCATTGCGCGATCTTTTTGTGGAGCTCTGTCCGACTGTGCCCGTCCGACTGTCGGTGCGGTACCAAAACTACCTGATGAAATCTCTGGTGCTTGCGCTTGGGAGCAGCGAACTTGTCAGCCAGGGCCTACGTAGACTGGAGTTGTGCATTGATAAAATGACGCATGAGTTCCTGGATCCCATACTACAGCCAATAATTGGAGACCTTATGAGTGCGTTGTTCGGTCTCCTCCGCACCACGCCGTACAACCTGAGCCATAGTCACGCGACACTGTGGATTCTTGGAAAACTTGACGTGTGGAATCGCAGTATTCTCAACGAATCGTCTATCTTGCCGCAAAAGCCTACTCGGACGTGTATGGGGTCACGGTGGGCCTCGAATTCGATATTGGACAGCCATTTGTTGGGCCCCACTGCAAGTCGAAGAAAAATTATTGGCTGTCGAACCTTGAAGTGGATCTGGATGCCGCCTCACCGCATAGGGAGGCCGTTTCTCACTAATATTCAAGAGTCGCACATTTCCAACTGGTGAGGACTTTCAAAGGATGTTGACGTCTCTTTATTTCTCGGTGCAATTCGCGATCCTAAGCGCAAAATGAAAGTTGCAAAAATCGAACAAGGGACATATGGCCAGATTCTCAAGTCGGCTCTCATTGCTCTTGTACCCAACCGGTCGAGCTTAGAGTCATCTACTGGTGCAGCCCAGCTCCAAGAAACGGAGTTCGCTGCGGTCTCGGTGCTGAGCTCCCATGTTTTTCGATACTTCAAACTCGTCAAGATAATGCCAGTTTCTGTAACGAGAGCGAGGAAGAAGGTTATTCTCTTCTCGTTCGAACTCAAGGATGCGAATGGAAACTTCCCGCAAAACCCAATAATTTTCAAACCGGGCGAACACTGTTCGATACAACTCGTCTCTGGGGGCGAGCTCATCACGCGGGCATACACACCCATTTCGATCCAATGCCAGAATAGCATTGAGTTTATGATCAAGTTACATCCAGAAGGGAAAACGTCGCAGCTCCTGCAGGCACTTGAAGTTGGCGATCAAGCTAGAATAATGGCAAATCGCCAAGAAACTTGCCGAAGTGAGCATCACACAAAAGACGGGGTCGTTCTTTCAATTTGACCCATCATTTCATTTTATTCAGACCCCGTTGAACGAATGAGAAACCCTAATCATGAATCTCTTCTTCCCTTCTTTCCCCTTTCTTTCCTTTTCCATCCTTCCCCTTTCCTTCTCTTCCTTTCCCCCTTGCACGCTCCACCAGAGCATGCTGCGGAGTGCCGGGCGCGGGGATCGGGCGGTGTGCACGGGAGCGGGTGGAGTGTACATATGAGACAGACCTGCGATCAGGTGCGCGTCGGGATTTCCTGCACCGCTCGCATTTCCCGCCCGCCTCCCGCACCCGCACCCGCACCCGCACCCGCCCATCACTCCAGCCGGCGCCGTCGCTGACCGTCGGTACGCGTGCGCCTTCGCCGCAGCCGTAGCCGCAGCAGGGATCGGGAGTGGCGGAGAGTACATGGTGTCGGCGTACTCGGACGCGCTGGTGGCTCGTCGTGGTGGTGGTGGCGGTTATCGTGTGTGTGCACGCCGTGTGCCGCGCCCAGTGTGGAGTCTGACATGTAGGAGCCCATGCCCCGGTCCCCCTCACCGCCCTCGCCACCTCGGCGCCAGCGTGCGCACCTCGGCGCAGGCGCATGAGAATGTATCGTCTGCGGCGGAGGAACAGCTCGACGGCGGCGACGAGGAGGAGGAGCGCGAGGATGGCGGTTGAGTAGAGAGCGGGCGAGGCGGGGGATGCGAGGGTGGATGGGGAGTCGGGTTCTGGGCACATCACGACAAAATGCTTGTCGTCGACAATAGGGTCGCGTTTATGGGCGGTCTTGACGCTTGCTTTGGGCGGTGGGACACTCATGATCACGCGATTGCGGATGTCCACCCTTCCAACCCGGACTCCTTGATTTTCCCTGGCCAGGACTACAACAACGCCCGTGTGTTTGACTTTGAGGGTGTGGACAAGTGGGATCACAATCAGTTGGATCGCAATCTGGCACCAAGGATGAGTTGGTCCGACATTAGCGTCAGTCTCGCTGGGCCAATTGTCACTAATCTCGTTGCGCACTTTGTGGACCGCTGGAACTTCATATTTGGGCAAAAGTACAACACGGAGGAAGGTCGTTAAAGTACCAGCCGATCAGGGAGGGCTCTGTGAACGCCGCAGCCGTTCCCCCCAACATCGACCTTCTTGAAGAGGCAAAGAAGAAGGCGGTTGAGGTCTTTGACGACATCGAACAGCGGTTCCGCAAGCACATGCCCAACATGCCGGACATTCCAAACATTTTTGGGGACCCTGATGCTGTTCAAGAGCGACGTGCAAATTTCTCTGGCTCGATGAATATTCAGTTGGTTAGAAGGTGCATTCTCGCAAATCCTTGCTTTTCACTTACCGGGTTAACGATCTGTCACAAAAGTGCGTCAGAGTGGTCGCATGGTACCAAGAGCACGGAACACTCCATCGCCAATGCCTATATTTCGGCCATCAATGATGCAGAGCACTTTATCTACATCGAGAATCAGTTCTTCATCACCGCCACCGAGCCTACGCCCCCACCGGCCACAACAAAATCGGAGCAGCGCTGGCCCCTCGAATCGTGCGCGCGCACAAAAACGCTGAAGTTTTCCCAGTCATTGTCCTTATTCCGGCGATCCCTGGGTTTGCCGGGGATCTGAAAGCAGACGATGCTCTTGGAACACGCGCCGTCATGGAGTTCCAGTACCATTCCATCAACCGTGGAGGCCACTCCATCATCGAGAAGCTTGTCGAAGCTGGCGTCACTCAGCCGGACAAGTACATCTCTTTTTACAATCTGCGAAACTGCGACAGGATTCGGAAGTACCCTGGCGACCCAACTTTCGACTCGGTTGCGGCGTCTTCCACGTTCAACGGTCCACAGCTCAACCAGATTCCGCGGGAGGGGAGCTTGGAAGAAGAAATCGACGTATCGGAGGAGCTCTACATACACACAAAAGTTCTCATTGCTGACGATCGTCGCGTTATCTGCGGAAGTGCCAACCTCAACGACCGTTCCCAGCTGGGAGATCACGACAGTGAAATTGTCGTCGTGATCGACAATGCTGGTAACCCGATTCAAACGCAAATGGGAGGACGGTCCTTCACTGCCAACAAATTTGCGGCATCGCTCCGCCGTCTTCTCTACCGAAAGCACCTGGGCCTCCTGCCCTCTCAACGGGCCGACCTTCCGGATGGTAACTTCCACCCAGTTGTCCGTGGACTGAACGAATACGATTGAGACAGTCCTGCAGACAGACTTGTCGCGGATCCATTGAGCCACAACTTTGACCAATTGTGGCGGGGCCAGGCTCGCACAAACACCGAGGTGTTCAGTAAAGTCTTCCACAACGTTCCCAACGATGCTGTTCGCACCTGGGATCAGTACAACGAGTTTTTCACTAAGTATTTCTATTTCCCCGGTACGGAGGAGGCAAACAACCCGGACATTAAGGCTACCAAGGTTATGTATGGGCACGTGGTCAAGAGCGAGTTCCCTGGTGGAGCTGGAGAGGTAAAGCAATGGCTGAGTCGCGTGAGGGGGTCCCTGGTGGAAATGCCTCTCCAATTCCTTGCCGATGTGAAAGATATCGCCAAGGAAGGTCTCATGCTCAACAACCTGACTGATGATCTCTACACTTAGTTTATTGGCCTCCGCGAAACCTGAATGGTTGAGGGGAGTTGTTTATTCATGTCGCTTTAGTTTATCTGGTGCTTTAACCAGAAGAGATGTGAAAGTGCGTCAACATTCCGTAATGGGCTTGGAGTGACCAAAGCCGGATACTTGCTTCCGGCCTTGATTGATTTCCTTCCATTCTCCTCTCCTCTGCATTCCTCCACGACGAAAGAACATTGAGCATCTGGGAACGATCGCGAATGATACCACTGCATTTTAGAGGAAAACTGGGAGTGCGGCAACTACCTGGGATCGTTTCGCGACTATGTAAGAGTTCATTGCGAGGGGATTTCAACGATCGGTGAATTGAATTGATCCACCAAAGCGCAAAATGGTCACGCCAATCCACCACTAAGACGATCCCTGGTTGCGGTGTCTTCTTCGGGGGAGGTTAAGCGACGGCGATGGCTGCCACTGTTTGGAACCATCGTCGGAGCGGCTGGATTGACGATCGGATACGGACTTTACAGTGGGTGATGGAAGTTGATCGTGAGAGGGCGACGTACTTATCAGTCATCGCTTTGGACAGCTATCCACTGGTTGAACCACCCCTCGCCAGACCAACTGCCATTTGGAGATCCGTCTTTGCCGACGATAGTTCTCCTAGGCTCAGGATGGGGCGCTGCTTCGTTCCTGAAAGAAATTGATACCAAAAATTGGAATGTTGTCGTTGTATCTCCACGAAAGTGAGCTCTTCTTCCCTTTCCTCCACATCCTCTTCCTCCTTCAACGTTGCCTCCTCCGCCTCCTTCTCTTTCCTCAACGTGCCCTCTTCCTGAATGTAAAATACACCTTGTCAGCTATTTCCTCTTCACGCCTCTTCTCCCATCGTGCACAGTGGGAACCATCGAGCTTCGCTCCCTCATGCTTCCTTTGCGTTATATCACAATGCATAAAAAGCGCGAGGTGAAGTTTGTCGAAGCTGACGCAACCGACATAGACCCTGGCCTGCGCACCGTCACGTTTGAAGGTGAGAAGGCAGCGTGCGGGATGACACGTTGTGAGACGTCTGACCCACACCACGGCCATCAGATAAATCTGAGATAAGAGGAGAGTTTTCTCGCGGGACACTGAAATACGACTACTTGGTAGTTGGAGTTGGCGCCGAAACCACGACATTTGGCACTAAAGGCGTCACCGAGCATGCTATTTTTTTGAAGGTATTGTGCTGGAGTTTCGTCCCGTTGCCATTTATTTACCCATGTTCCAGGAAATTCCTGACGCAGTTCGCATCCGACGAGCGATCATGGACTCTCTGGAGACCGCAGCATTCCCCGGGCAGAGCCCCGCAGAGATTGATCGCCTGTTGCACTTTGTAATTGTTGGTGGAGGACCAACAGGTGTGGAATATGCCGCGGAGCTGCGTGATTTTTTTGCCGAGGACATACGAAAGTGGTTTCCAGGTGCGCACTCCCTTCAAGACGGAAGTTAATTTTGCATCTGACAAACTCTTGGGCTTACATTGGACGTTTAGCGGTCGCCAAGCACGCTAAGATAACATTGATTGATTCACGCAGTCATATTCTTGGCACATTTGATCAGAAGCTTGTGGAGCACGCCGAAAAGGCTTTCAAACGAGAAAACATAGAACACATGTGAGAGACCACTCTCTTTTCGTCCTACCTTAGCTGACGGATTTATTGCTAGGGCGAATACGCGGGTGAAGGAAGTACGCGAGAAGGAAATCGTAATTGCGGAGAAACATCGGGAAATAGCTCGCGAGATCATCAACGGCGTTGCAGCTGATGTTGAAAAGGAAGTGGTGAAAACTTCCACCGTCCCGTACGGTACGTATCAATACTTTTGACAGTTACAGATTAATGGTCTCTCACTGTTTGTGCGTCACATCCATTCGCAGGAGTGTTGGTTTGGGCTGGAGGAAATGGGATAAGACCCTTCACGGCAAATCTGATATCCAAGCTAGATCCTGCACTGCAGAGGGAAGCAGGGTAAGTGGTGCTTTACGTCTTCTTCGTTCAGTTTAATTTGATGGCTGGTTAGTCGAGGGTTGTCCATCAACGACAATCTCGCGGTTTTGGGAGCAGAGTGCATGTACGCTATTGGGGACTGTACTGTGTCTAAGTGAGTCGGCTTGGATATTATGCGATGTGAGGAGTCTTAACATTCCACACACATCCAGATTCGGTTCGTATTTTAAGCACCTTTTTCATCACTTTTCACTCATGTTCCCATTCTCAAGCTCCTACTGCGCAAGTCGCGAGCCAGCAAGGCGCCTATCTAGCCCGCATGTTTTCAAAGTTCAGTCGCGAGATTGATTCCCTCACGTCCGCAGGCTCAACACTAGCTGAGGCGTGCACGAGGGCTGGTGATTCGCTCAAGAAAACCGAATCCTTCACCTACAAACACTTGGGATCGCTAGCATATGTTGGTGATGAAGATGCGATAGCAGATTTGCCTTTGGGGATGAAACTCTCGGGTGCCGCAACATTTTGGTTTTGGAAATCCGTTTACCTTTCCAACATGTTGAACATTAGAAACCGCGTGCTTGTTGCGTTTGACTGGACAAAGGCGTGGGTCTTTGGGCGGGACATTTCCAGGGCGTAGTCGTTGCAACAGGGTATTATCCCCTTTTTCATTCTTTCCATTCCTATTTGTAACGCCTCAGTATTGCGGAAATCGTTTATGAAGCACCGTCTCGTTTATTGCACTCGTTCTACTTCCATTTCTGAATTAAATCGTTTTATGTCCTCACGCCGCGCTCTTCTCGCGCTTCCCACACGTGCAAGCCGTACCGCTTGTGTTACATTTGCAAGCTGCCCAGAAAGTGAGGAGATGTTGGGGGAGAGGGGAGATGAGAAGTGAATGGTCACGTAAGCAGAATAGAAGGAAGCCGAAATCCATTATATCGGTCATCAGTGGAGCATGGCATGAGAATCCATTCATTCACCCTCTCAATGATTTCTCCCGATCGCATTCGAACACCGCGGGACTTCAGACCTTCGGTGACTCACGTTTCCCGCTCTCGCATCCGCACTCAAGTTTTGTTTCCTTTGGAGCCGTCTTCTTGCATTTGCAGTCTGTAGCGGTGCAGGTGCAGTCTGTTTATCGAGGGGGAAGGAAAAGGTAGGCGAGAGGGTCATTAAGAAGGTCATTTCGGAAATCAAACAGGAGGAGGGGGAAGTCCTCACTGGCGCCGCATGATGTGCAGTTACAGGGCATTTTCGTTCACTGAGAGTGTTCTCCGGAGAAGTTTGGTAATTAAAAAGGGGTGATTCTGCCGGATGATTGTACAATTACATAATGAGGTAAATTCTTCTGTTGTCCCTTTCTTTGCAACCCCTTCCACTTTCTTTTCGGTCCCTCAATAAAACGCGGTGGTATGCGAACTTCCAAGCCCAATTAAATTTCAACATCGACCTCGCGGGAGCAGCATGGTGGAGAACCAATTGGTTCCCACGGAAAGTTTGAAGCACGGCAACTAATGAATCATTCGGGCGACATGTGCTTAGCCGTTGGATTGGGGCGCGTATGACGGTTTTTGTCCTGTATCAGGAATTAACATGATCAGGAACCCCACTCGTACGCCTCTCCCCAATTACCATTAGCAAGTTCCATCGTAGTAACGGTCTGCAAAAGCTCTCGTTCCATAACCGACGCCCAGTTCGAAATATCTCCCAGTTCCTGCCAGGATGGGAGTAGTCAGCGAGTAAAACGCACAGTTACCGAACTTAGTCCGAACCTTGAGAGCTGTATCAAATGTTGTCAGTAACTCCGACCACTGCTTCACTTGAAGATGAATCGCATCTATATTCGCCGATAGCACTTTCTCCTCAGCTTCAATCTCGCGTTCGTTCCGGAATATCATGCCGACTCTACCGTGATTGGATGAGAAACGAGAAGAAGCGGTAGAGAAATCGATGCTATATACCTGGTGTTAAGACATTCGTTTAGAATTTCCGTCAAATGTTCAAGTGAAGATTGTGCGTCACGTCGCAGATTCTCTGAATCGTTATCATGGAGCGTATTACCGTTAAGGAATCGCTCAACGAAAAAAAATACAAACGCCAAAACTGCACCTATTCTTGTCTTTTCCTGATTAAGCTTCGCCTGTCTGTCCTTTAGAATCTGCGCGAGCATCGACTTCCGCACGTCTCACTGTCCGCAGCAGGCAGCTCCAACTTTCGTCAAAGCCAAACCGCACCGCTCGCCAGAATGCTCACAAATGCAGGAAATCCGTCCGGTGCTGGTACATCGCGGCCAACGTGGCGCTTCAGGGACTACAAGCAAACGGGCGAAAAGGGGCAGACGCTCATCACGCCGCAATACCTCAAACAGCTGTGCAGAGAACAAAAGCTGTACAGCACACCCGCATTGAATGACAAACTCTATCTGCACTACAAAGGTACTGTTTTCTTGGGAACTACATATTGAAAGCGGGCTCAGCTGAGCGCACCTTGTCAGGTTTCACAAAGATAGAACATTTGGACGAATACACGGGCCTCAAAGCCTTGTGGATGGAGGGAAATGGTATTACTAAGATTGAAGGATTCGACCAGCTCACCGAGCTTCGATGCCTGTGAGGATTCTCTGTCCCGTTCGTCATTGTGCGCCATAACCGCCTCCACTCTTGCAAACAGGTACCTACACCAAAACGTTATTGAGAGGATGGAAAACTTAAACACTCTTGTGAATCTGGATAGCCTGAGCTTGGGCAACAATCTTATTCACAAGATTGAGGGTGTTGGTCGTCTCACCAACCTCAAAACTTTGCAACTTCCGAGCAATCACCTCAAAACTGCCGATGACCTGCGTGGAGTATTAGAGTGCCCTACCATATCGTGAGTACGAGGTTATTCTTATACTAGGAACATTTGGATCAGCAGGAGCACGGAGCTAATCAGAGAGAACATATTTGGCCTCAATCAATCTCACCTGGCTCACCGCGACTTTGAAATCACACCACACCGACAGTATTCTCGACCTGTCTCACAACCGAATCGAAGACCCGGCGATAGCAGACATTTTGTTTCAAATGCCAAACCTCGTGAGTTGCTCCTTCTTCGCCACCGAATTTGCGATCATCACACGCTCGCTCACGGTTCACTCGTTAAGACCGTTCTCAATCTCCAAGGCAACCCTATCATCCGCCAGATGGAAAACTACCGGCGACGTCTCATTGCAGGATGTCCCAAACTTACCTACCTTGACGATAGACCAGTGTTTGACAGTGAAAGGAAACAAGTCGAAGCCTGGTATGTGTGCCCTTTAAACACAGTACCATCGAACAATCCATTGAGCGTCATGTCAAGGGCGCGGGGTGGTCTCGAAGCGGAACGCGAGGAACGGCAGAGGCAACGGGACGAAGAGCGCGCGGAACACCAGCGCAACTTTGATGGTGATTATATCACTTCTTCATCGTCTGTGGATGATTGCCCACACTCGTAATTAAAATTGCAGCGCTTCTTCGAATTCAGCGCGAAGCAGTTGAGCGTCGGCGTGCTCGCGGAGAGGACGTGGACTCGGACCCCCGCTACGACTCGCCCCATCTGCGCAGACTCCACGCTGAGATGCTCTCGCAAATCGAAACCGACGATGCCACTGCCGGCGGTGACGACAACGATGGCAATGAAGAAGAAGAGGACGGCGAGGGTGAGGTCGGTGTACGTCAACGAAACAGAGTCGAGAGCACAGACGGGTCAGAAAGTGACAGTGGAACTTCGACTGCTGCCGAAAGCGAAGGATCTCGACGGTCTCGCCAGTCAGGAAGATCTTTGAACACGGCTGTTGGGGCTGAATCGGAAGTGCCCGTGAGGAGATTCCGTGAAGTGGATGTAACAGGACGCCTAGTAACGGGTCACGATGATGATGCAGAGGGTGATACAGCGTCGGAGGCTGATAGTGAGAGGAGCGGAGCTACTATCAGGGACGAAGGCATGCCTTCTGTAGGACGACGCGTTCTCATACAAGAAATCGGGAGCGCGATTGAGGACAATGAAGAAAGCGAACCCCGAAACGCAGGAGAGCTCCACTCCTCGCAGAATGAAAATGACCAAGGGACAGAGGACGTGCCACCCCTCGAGGATGCATCCGACGTCGTGGAGGCAATGAGACGAGTCACCCTGGAACATGATGATGTTGATGAGGAGACGGGCGCGGATAGGGTTGCGAGAGAGATTCGCACCGGTACTTCCCAAAGACGACCGATTATCGAGGAGCTATAAAACTGTATTGCTTATATTACAAGTGCCAAAATGTCAGTTATTCATATGGCAATACTTTTTCGATTTGCTGCGAACAATCCAACTTTCCGCAACACGGACTGCTTTCTAGAATTGAGGCTTTGTTTCTGGTGCTTCGAAAAGTTTGTGTCCTCTTCGTTGAATGGAGTCTTAAATTGGCAAGAATCATAGGTTGGACGGTGTGAAGCGATTGCTAACAAATGAAACTCACTTCAAGTGCCACCTTGAGGCGATCGACAATGTGTGGGTTTACTGCCGCCCACTTTTCAGTCGGCATATTGTCGTCAAGTAAAACGTCATCGAGCAACGTCATCAAGCGGTCAAATTGTTCGAAATTTGGCCTTCCATCGCCAATAAGACAGTTGGAGATACAAGTCAAAGCTCCCGTAGTGTCAAGCAAACACCATGCGTTGATGAGCTCGGATGTGTCCACAAGCCATCGTTCGCTCTGGACACTTGGGAGTCAATACTCCGCAAACGCAGAAGAACGTCGAAACACATTATCACCTTCCATTGCTCCTGCGAAACAACATAAGTGCCTAATTGTACAGCAAATGGTGTGACAACCTCCGTGAGATCATTGCGTTCATCGCCCAGATCGTCAAACGATAGTAATAGTGCCCTGGCCACATCAATGAGACTACATGCAGCATCCAATGGCAGACCCAATGGCTGAACAGAAAGATCATGAGTCCCAAACGTAGAGACGGAGACTCAACTCGACTTCTGTACCTGAAATCGATTAATTAGCTCGATAGAAATGGAGAGAAAGCTCGAGATGTCCATGTACCCCAACGATATGAATTGTTGCACCGCGATCTGTGAGTACAGGATTTGTGAGTGCTCGAGAACCGAAAAAAATGCTCCAAAGCGTACCTTCTGTCGCAATCGTTGCTTGCTCCAGAACGTGAGTGTATCTTCGTCACTTCGAGGCGCGTCAGCGGCGTGTTTCCGTTTCTGTAGAGATAAATTCGTAAGGCGACACCCCAATGACAAAGAGGACGTCAAGTCTGTGTACCTTGGCAGTGTCTCTCTTCTTTGCAGCGATTCCTGACGACAACGACATAAACCTTTCTTCAGGCTTTCGACCGCTTTGCAAAGCGTCGAGCTCCTTTGCCCGGTATCCGATCAACATCGTCCAAAGAATGCTTAGATAATCGGTAAGGGGTAGAAGCCCCTCTGAATGTAGGCAGCCCAGAACATCAAAGGCATGTTGAAGGATCGAAGCGGTTATATCGGACGCTGGCGGGGTGGGTTCGACTCAAAATCCCTGGTCTGCAAGAACAATGGACCGTACCTACATGTCAGACAAGCAGCAAGCGCCTTCAGCATCTTGTCCGAAGTATGACTGAGGTAGTAAACCATGGAAAGACAAAGCGTTTGGAGGCCCCGGGGTAGTTCGAGGAACGGACCAAACGCCGTACCTGATAAAAACGGTTCTCACCAAGAACACTTTACAAGGAGAGCTTCATACTCACCACCTGACGGCAACTCGACCGAAAACACGGGAACAAAGGAATTTTGAATAGCCGTGAGGAACTCTCCCGCGTCTTGCGAGAGGTCTTCGTAGATACGTTCCCGATGGACGGTGTTCAGCGTGAGCAATATTCGCTTCGAGAGTGTCAGTACCACCACTACTTCCCCCGTCAATAGTACGGGTCTCACCTCGCTCAACTCGGGGTCGGTAGCTTTGAGCTCCCACAGTGTCTTGGGCAGGGTCAGAACCCAAGTTTTCAAACCATCTCGGACTACGGACGTTTCCTCGTCTAACTGTAATCGTTCCGTTCCCTGCACGGCGCCAAACATTTCAAGATCATGTTTTGGGGAATGACGCAAGATTCGGAGGGCCTCACCATGACCATGCCCATCAGAAGAGCCGACGTTCCCCTCCGCACATCTTGCGTTTTCAGCTTCGAATGCGCTTCAATCACAGCCTGTAAAATGGCAGTTGTGATCCAATGCTGCCGCAATACCTTGATATGAACTGGCTGCACTCACGTTCACAATCTTCTCCCGAAGTTCCTCGTCAC
Source organism: Gonapodya prolifera JEL478 (assembly GCA_001574975.1). Lineage (NCBI taxonomy): Eukaryota > Fungi > Monoblepharomycota > Monoblepharidomycetes > Monoblepharidales > Gonapodyaceae > Gonapodya > Gonapodya prolifera. The sequence continues at coordinate 49,011 of KQ965875.1, forward strand.
CAAACCGCACCACGCTCCTGACCGCCCTTTCCACGCGCGGGAACCCTTCCTTCGTCCACCCAGCCTTGATAATATCCACCATAGCCTCAGCAACCCGCACGCTGAGCTTCTTCGCCGCCGCGGCGACGTTGGGCTCCGCGGTGTCCCAACGGAGGCGGGGCGTGATGCAGGTCGCATACTCGGAAAACGCCGCGTCCCATTCGAGGACGTCGGCGGGGGACACGTTGGGCGGGTGCGATGTGGCGTAGGGGAAGTGCACGGCGACGGTTTTGTTGAGCGACGCAAACTTGTCTGCCACCCAGGCCGTTTCCGCCGCGGTGGTGGTGGCGGCATCGCGCGACTGCGACTGCGTTTGGTCTGAGTAGGAACGCCACAGCAGCGCGAGGATGTCGAGAATGCACGAGATCAGGGCGCTCGAGAGGGTGAGTTGTTGCGGCGTGCGGGCGGATCCGAGAAACACCGAGGGTGCGATCTCGACCCAGAGGGATGTGAGGAGGGGCTGGAGCCGGTCAATCAGCGTGCGATGCGGCGTCGCCACGTGGTTTGCGTGAAGGGACGACGCGGCGGAAGTGGAAGCGGACGCGCCGCGGGTTTGGCCCGGAACGGTTACCGTGAGTCTGGTGGATGTGACGCTGACGCTGCGCGATGCGACTGCCGAGGGCGGGGAGAGGTCGATGAGCGGGACGTGCTCCGAGAGGCGCGATGAAGAGTCGTAGGAGAGGCCCGAGTAGATGGTCAGTTCCGTGGCCGCGGCGTCGGTCCATACGAGTTCGGGGACGCGTGCGTCGTGCGTGTGCGTGTTCGTGTGCGTGTGCGGACCTGGCGCGGTGTCGACGCGGGACGAGAGGCGCAGGAGAGCGAGGATGGTTGTGAGGAGGTCGAGGCGGAACTGCAATGGTGGTGGAAAACGTTCCATTCACAAACATTCGCGAAGAGAGGAGGGGAAATGGTGGGAAGGCACTTACTTGGGTGGACCCGAGGACACTTCGCGGGTTGACGGCGAGCATCGACGAAGTGGATTTGGAGTCGCCGCTGCTCATTGATTCCGACGACATGATGAGACCCGTGCAGTCCAAGAGAAGCTTTTTAAGTGTATGCGCAACGCTTGAGAGGTGTCCTCGACAGCGACAGCGGCGCGGCACAAACAGAGGGCACTCTTACCTTGTCCGAGAACTCGGCAATCCATTGGGCCGGGTGCTGGAGAAAAGCGGTGACGAACTTGACGGCGTCCACCCTGATGTCCTCGAGGATGTGCGAGAGCGCGGATGAGGTGTATGCGAAGAGGACGTGCTTGAATGGCGCGAGGTCGGCCTGATGTTGTGGGACGAAGACGGGAACGGGAAGGGGTGGTCAACCGGACGGAGACGGAAACGGGAAGGCGGGGGTCAGCCAAAGTCAGATGTGAGTGGAGAGTGGAGCAGAGGATATAAGGGAGGGGCTCACGCGAGAGAGGTCGTGTGTGAAGGCGAGGAGAAAGGACCGTGTTGCCGCGCGGACGTCCTCGTTGTCGTCCACGATGAGGGGCGTGACGCGGTCGAATATGGAGGATATGTGGGCGAGGGCGTGGTCGCGACTCTTTTGGAATATTTCGAGGGTGCCCAGGACGGCATCTGTTTTGAGAATTGAGTGAGCGATGAGCGATGAGTGTGTTTTGCGGATATCCAACAATGTCCCAAACTCAGGCACTTGGGCTTCGATCTTGCGGAATTGCGCGAGAGTATATTACATTGCGCGGATCATTCGCCTCCGGTGGACGAGAGAATATTGCTCCGCAAGGCACTCGCTTCCCGCAGACTCCTCTCTCCAATACTCGCTCCGCGATGTATCATTTTCGCTTCGCGCAGAGCATTCTCCTCCGATATCGGCCTCGACGTCGCTCCGCGACGTGTGCCTCGGTCGGGGCTGTCGCGCTTAGGCCTCGGGTCACGCTGCGCTCGACGCGTCCTCCCTCGGCTCGCGCTGGTCACATCGGTCGGACTGCTCACCTTTTCTCGTCCCCGCAGAGTAGTGCTTCATCTGCGACAGGAGGTCCTTGAGCGAGAGGTTCCTCGAGCTCTTGACATCGCCGGTGTCCTCTGCGAAACTCTGAAGGGGTACAATGATGGCTGGATCGCACGAGCACGAGCACCACGGGTATCAGTATCAGCATTGCGGTGCCATCGGGAGTGGCCATCGCGGGGAATCCGCATTGCCACACACCTTTGCTCTGGATGTTGACCTTTGTCTCCTTTGCCTGCGCTGCCGTCTTGTGGGTGTGTCCGACCTTGAGCTTTGTTTTCTGCGGTGGCCGAGTGCCGCGTGGTCAGCGCCAGTTCCCGTCCACCGCGTGGCTGCGATTCGCCCCACCTTGAAGTCTGGCTCTCCCTTCTTCTGCTTTTTCTTTGGCCCCATCGCGTCTGCAATCGCGTGCGACGTTTCTCTTTTGTGCGATCGGCGACCGCAGCACCGTCCTGCGGACACTCGCCTGCCTGCTGTGTATCGCGTATATCGCGTGTATCCATCCCGCCTGTCACGTGTCACTGCGCGCTTCCTCATTCAGCACACATCCGCAGGGGCGCTCGAATCTCCAATGTATCCTGTGGTGGACTTACTCTGATGCCTGCCTTGGCATCACGTAAGAGCGGCGCGTATCCACAAAAATACCTCGCATTGGTAAGGCTTGGCGCAAATATCGATTTAAATAATGTATCGCCAATGTGGATACCGCGGAGCTACTTGAATGCGAAAACACTGCAAGTAGTACCGAGTTTCGCCGAATTGCACATTTCCATCTTCCCAAATCTCCATCTCCCCCAAATCGACAACGGATATCGCTCGATGAACGCCTTGCGGAAGCTATTTCGCAGGAAATCCGATCCCGGTGCCAAAGAGGCCAAGCCGATGCTACCTGCCGGCTTGGCTCTCGCCACACACCCATCACCCCCGAAACCACCCATTGCCTTTGAATCCGCGGATGCGAAGGCCCCACCGAGTCCTCGCGACGCACCCGCGCCTCGATCGCCCGTGCTCCCGGACGCGACAGCGGCGATTCCTTCCGCTCCAATCGTCGTCAATGGACCACGCTCATCCTTTGAGACCTCGCAGGTCACATGGGGCGGGATTCCAGTCTCCAAATTCGACCTCGACGACAAGGCGACCGAAGATTCCAAAACTGCGGAAGCAAAGGCGCCCGAATCGCCCGAGGAGCTCAAGGTTTCCGTTGCCGCAGTGCCAGGTGGGTGTTGTCACTGTGACGACAGCGAGCGGAGCGAGCCCGAGGCCTGAACGCCGCTAGGCGCTGACCGAGGACACTTTTCGCGAAGCGAACCCGAGGCCTAGGCGCGATGGCGCCGACCGAGGCTGTCGAGCGAAGCGGGACGTCCGCCGGAGGCGAGTGATGCGCGTAGCGGTTACTCTCGCGGAGCGTATTCCTCCATCGGAAGCGAATCACTCGCGGAGCGTAGTACTCTCGCGAAGCGTACATTGGGGGCAGTTGATTAAAAACACGCTCGACTCACCCGTGCTCAATGAATTCTCACCGGCCGCTCCACTCCCATTCCCCCGCAGTTATAAAAGTCGACATTCCCACACCCCACTCCCCCACCTACCGCCCGCGCATCGAATCTCTGGGCGCCGAAAAGCGCAGCTTCTCCGAATCGCACTCCTCCCCTGCCGCTCCCGGTGCCGCCGCCGCTGCCGGTCCCATCCTCACCCCAACCGCCACCGCCCGACTGACCGCGATCGACTGGGACTGGCAGCAACTCCTTCGACACAAATACACCGTCGTCGAAAAGTCCATCGTGGGCAAGGGCGCGCAGGGCACGGTCAAGCTCGTGCACCCGCTAGACAAGCCCGACGCCGTGTACTGCATCAAGACGTTCCACCGCAAGACCAAGGACATGCGCGAGTACATCACAAAGTGCCGCAAGGAGCATTCCATCGCGACCGAGCTGGCGGGGCACCCCAATATCGTGGGCACGATCGATTTGGTCCTGGATGATGCAACGTGGCAGGTCGTGGAGGTCATGGAGTTTTGTAGGGACGGGACCCTGGCCAGTGTAGGTGCACTCATGGGGGCGCTGTGACGGGCGCAAATGGTGCTAATGGATTTCATTTGCATTGCGTAGATCATGAAGCACACTAAAATCAATACCCAGGGGGAGGTGAGCAAGTGCTTTTTGCGCTCTCTATTTGCATTGTTGGTGACGTGGGCTTCAGGTCGACTGCATCTTTGTCCAACTTCTCGTGTGTCTCGAATACATGCATTCCCACGGAATCGCTCACAACGACTGGAAACGTACGTAAACTTGCTTTTTAACCCTTCTGAAGATACAATTAACCACTCAAGGCACTTTTCAGTGGAGAACCTCGTCTGGGAACCCGCTCACAAGCTCGTCAAAGTCATTGGTACGTTCACCTTACGCCTTGTTCTTGAAGCCCAGCATCTCACATCTTGGTTTCTGAAGACTTTGGCCTCGCGTATCGCTTCAAGACCGATCATGGCGACATAAAGCTCCGCAAGGGCCTCGCCGGCAGTCGGCACTACCTTGCCCCGGAGCAGTGGACGGGAAACCCTTGGAATCCAGTGTGAGTTGCGCCTGAACTGAACGTCGTCTCACATGTGTTTCGCTCATTGAATGTGCTGCGTACGCAGTGCCGTGGATATATGGATGCTGGCCATTGTGTACATCTGCCTCTGCACGCGCGGCAAGTTTCCCTGGGCGGCTTCTGCGCTGTCTGAGCCTGGCTATGCCAAGTGGTTCAAGAAGGGTGAATTTGATAAGGAGGTACGACACTGACAGCGCTCATTCGTCACATCGAAAAACTTGAGCTCACTTACGATATCTACGTCGCAGATTCTCGCCCGACTACCACCCAGCTCAGTTCCTCTTCTCACAACCATGCTCTCCATCGACCCCACCAAGCGTCCCTCAGCGTCTCAACTCATCCAAGACCCATGGGTACGTTCCCTGGCCTGCTGCGCCAAACGCGCAGCTCGCGAGGCCGGGTTCGAGGTCGACAAGAAGAACTACCTCCCCCGGGGTCTGTTCAAAACGGGCACGATGATGCCCGGTGCGGCGTTTCCGGAGGTCTCGGAAGTGGCGGCGTCTAGCGGTGTAGGAGGGTCACTGCCGAGCTCGCCGTCATCGCCCGTGTCGCCAGGACGTGCCGCAAACACGGCGGACAAGGACAAGGGATATCCCGGTCTGACACCCAAGAAGCCAAGTTTGAGGAGGCTAGCGACGAAAGTGCTCTTTAGTCATGAACATCGATACTCATGAGGAGGTTTACTGCACGAACGACATTTCTTTTTAATTTACTTTTCGAATGTAACGGAATTAGGAAGTAGAACGAACTATGCTATTGCCCCTTCGTTTCGTGTTTTGTGCTTCATTGGACAATCGCGTGTTCATGTTATCAGTTTGGGAGTCGATACGTACTCACTTTACCGAAGCCTAAAGGGGTAGTCTGTGGAGAAGGGGATGCTCCCGAAATGAACGCCGTGGTCGTGTGGCCCTTCAAATGTCCACCACCACGACTGTCGACCAAGATGCCATCTCGGGTGGAAAATCTCTGTCATGGATTCCTCAAATGCCCACATCCCTCTCGTTTGCTCGGAAATGGGACCAGCGAATCTTTGTGTCTTCATCGCTTGCAACGTAAGTGTCAATCTCCCAGTCATGGGGAATGAAGAGTGAATCAAAATCGGATAACTGTGGCGTATCGTTTCCAAGCGTGATCGTGTTCTCCATACTCATTTTAACGCAGCCACCGTTGGATCAGGCCGACAAAAACTGCGTGGTCTTCTCCGCTCAGGTGAGTGCGTCTCCAAGAGAGAGAAAAGAGTGGTATGCCAACCGATCGGCCAGCCCCTGTCGTTTAGCCAAGTCCCATTCATTTCGGAATCACTTCCAGTGCATCTTCTGGTCGCACATGATATCGAAGTTCCGAAAGTAACAGCGGACGGCGAGGAGAGCTCTGAGGTCCCCTCAGTATCACACCTCTGTGTTGGCGTTCTGTACACATGGACTGCTCTCGACATCAGGAACGCTATCAATTTCCTGAATTTGGGGACGATCCACATCTTGTTCGCACTGGCCAGCTTGTTTTTAACTACGAACACGCTCATACATCTTACGTTTCCCGAGGTGCTACTACCGACACTGACTTATCTGCCGCTCTACTATGTCGTGTGTACAATCGTTTTTGGACGACTCGGTGTTGGGAGTCAGATGCAGTTCCTCGTCGGGTCACAGGGTCTCCTTCTCGGAGTACAACGAGCTACTCATGTATCCGTTTCCGGTGCAATATCCGTGGTGGACTTTCTTCTTGGCGCGTCCATCGGTGTTGGACGATGGTACTGGGGGCAAGCATATGTAGTCGATCGTCTGGTGACTAGTGTGAGCAACACGCTCAATTCTACTTCTACATTGTAAAGGGTTTACATGCACTTCTGGAAGAAATTGCGAGTCTTTGCTCCGCGGCAGATGGAGCATCCCTTCAGTCCGGCAGATCCTGGTTCCATCGAACTCCATCCAGTCCGGCAGATCCTGGTTCCATCGAACTCCACCCCGAGGATATATGTACACGCAATGATGCCTCTTCTATACCACAAGAGATCTTTGTCGTTCCTTCTCGACATTTCCTGCCTCCGGTTACAGGTGACAACGGAAACAAATGGGGAATGATTCGCCGGACCCAGCCGCAGGAGCAATACTCGAGCTCCGGTCGCCGATCGCAAGGTTACTTTCGTCAAAATCTCTCCAATCTTTGCTTGGTGTCTCCGGTATGTTTCAATCCTCCATATACATCATGCCATATCAAGACGATGAAACTATTTCCGTCATTTCAGAAAATGAAATTACGCCATTTCTCGACAACCTTAAGCGAATTGCAGAGGAACGCGGATATGGCAGGAAANAGGCCACTGTCGTCTGGAGGGATCTGACTGTTGTGGGCAGCAAATCATTGGTCTCGGAAGGGATTCCAACATTTGGTGATGTAAGTTGTTCACGGTCCCAAAACATGTGGCGAGTTCACACTATGATTGGAATGACGAATTTCCCGTTTCAATTGAAATATCCAGCCGTTTCTCGGTCTTCTTAAACTGCCACTTCTCCCCTTGCTTCTCCTCCGACCGAAACCGAAAACTACCGTTGCCCAAACGGACAACTCCGCCACTCTTCTGCACCCCACAACGGGATTNGTTCTTCCCGGGGAGATGCTTTTGGTGCTGGGTAAACCGGGTGCTGGGGCCGGACCGCTTGTCCGAGCTTTGGGAAAAACTCCAGACCGACTCAAGTCGCTGTACAGAGAAGTTGGAGGGGACGTCACGATAAACGGGATGGCTTCGTCTGAGTTCAAGGTGAATTGGTGGTCTGTTTGATTCGACTAGAACGATTCTGATTGAAGCTACCGAAATACGTTTCCTGTAGAAACAATATCAGAATGAGGTTCTCTACAGCGGTGGTAAGTGGACGGAGCCTCGTGTGGGTGATTAAGCAGCTGAAAAGTTTACTCCTTGTGATGCAGACGACGACCTCCATATCCCTGCCTTGACGGTCCGACAAACTCTTTCGCGAGCTCTCGAGTTCAAAGTCGGACACACGTCGTCTGACATTGGTGTTCAAGCCACCCGGGACGAATTCCTCACCTTTCTTGAAGAATGGCTCGGCATGAGGGCAGCGATGGACACTGCGGTTGGGAACGAGTTTTTAAGAGGAGTCAGTGGAGGAGAGAAGAAAAGAGTTTCGAGTGAGTTCTGATTTGAAAGAAGTTGAAAAGAAATGTTGCTCAGGCTTCGTATCTTTCACTAGTTGCGGAGCAGTTGATTGGTTCTGCGTCTTTGAATGTGTGGGACCAGACTACCAAAGGTTTGGACTCCACCTATGCACTGCAAGTCATCAAGGGACTGCGACTCGTGACAACTTCCCTGCAACAGACAACGATTATTCACAGTGAGTAAACGACCGTGGCGTTGTGCGAGCCTTAATGACTCACACGTCATTTCGCCTTCCAAAAAGTCAATCAAACTGGTGACTCGATATTCAAGCTCTTTGACCGCGTTCTTCTTCTTTCACAAGGTCGTACCATTTATTTTGGACCGACCTCCAAGGCCAAAAAGTACTTTGAAAATCTTGGCTTCCGTGCTCTCCCGAGGCAGAGTATTCCCGATTTTCTGAATTCCGTCACCGAATTGAAGGAACGAGTGCTCGCTGATGGGGTGGACCCGGCGAGTGTTCCGTCATCAGCAGAAGAGTTTGAACAAGCTTGGATGAAATCTCAGGTCAGTGCTTGATGGTATGCGAACTTGGTCACCATCATCTCATTTTCTTTTTCTGAAAAGGATTCTCGCGACATCACGTCCGAGCTTTCGACTGTGGAACAAAGGATCCGGGCCGAGAAGACCTTAGAGACTTTCCAAATGGCGGAAGAGGCATTCCGCAAGGAGACTTTCAGCTCCAGTGTGGACACGGTGTTCGCAAGGACTTGGAGCGAGCAAGTGAGCAGTTACAACTCCTTGATTTCGCCGCCCTTCACGAAATAACCAAATATTTTTGAACAACAGTTTAGTATCGCTCTATCACGCGAATTCGAGCTGCTGAAAGGCCAACCTACTGTTGCCATTGGTCAACTCCTTTTCGTTGTGATTGTGGCCTGTGTTTCAGGATCGACCAATTTTCAGCAGCCGCGAACAGCTCTCGGTGCATTCTCGCGCGGTGGCATAATTTTCTTCAGTCTGTAAGTGACTGAGGCTCCTTGTGATGCACTCGATTTGCCTCATTCTCTGTTTGAAAATGAATCAGACTCTTCAATGTCATACAAACTCAGACGGATGTTCCCCTCATGGTACTTGAGCGCTCTCATTTATACAAGCACAAGGAATGGACGTTCTATCGAGCGGGGTTGAGATATGTCTGTCTTCCCTTGTTTCCCGCACCAAGTGCCGAAATAATGTTCTTATCTTTGTTGCAAGATGTCCTGGGTCGTAGCAGATATTCCGCTCCGAATTGCTAACACGATCCTGTTTGGAACCATTCTCTACTGGATGGCTGGCTTGAACCCGGACCCAGCAAGATTCTTTACATTTCTCCTTTTCAACTTTTTCTCGGGATTTTGTTATTCTTCTTTCACTCGGTGAGTGTGATGATCGCAAACCTTTTTTTAAAGGGGCCCGCCAATGCCGACGGATTCTACAATAGCTTTATAACGGCTATCTCACCAAGCATTGATGTTGCCACTCAGCTCAACGCTATTTGGCTGATCCCAAATCTCAGTGAGTATTTAAGACGATGGGAAATGGAGCTAAAGTCTGAACCACTTTTTCGCGCCAGTTTACTGCGGTTATTTGATCCCATATTCTGAAGTCAAGCCTTGGTTTGTGTGGTGGGTAACTCATTATACTTTCACTTTGAGCGACCTAACCCCACCATGAGAACAGGTTCGTTTGGATCTCCCCTATGAGCTATTCTTTTCGTGGTTAGTGCAGCGTATTCACCGACCTTTGATGCCCGAACTGACTGACATTCGCACAGCTTTGATGGGAAATGAATTCCGTGGTCTGACATTTCAATGCACTGACGACTACATTGTTCCGCCTTATCCCGGTGTTCCGGATATTTACAAAACATGTAATCTGGAGGGTGCTAAGCCAGGAAGCATGGTTGTGGACGGCGCTGACTACGTGTCTGCCGCCTACGGATTTGACTCGTCCCTGGGCTCCTCATGGTGGAACTTTGGCGCAGTTGTGGGACTTTGGTTCATTTTTTTGGTGCTATCAGTGAGTTGCTCAACAAATTCAGCGCGCTTGCAAATGTCTCATTCCAAGCAAGGTCTTGGTTTCTGAATTTGCAGAATTTGGTGGCAGTAAGTCGAAGTATCAAGCAACATTTTAAAGTCAGCCATAATCGCGTTGCACACAGGTGGTGTCAACAGAATGATCTTCCAGAAGAGCGCGGCTGCGATCACTGACGAAGAAGAGAAACTTGAGGCCAAAGATTCCAGTACCACTCTGGATGTGTTGGCGGACGACATCAACCCGAACGCGATAACGAGAGTTGCCTCACTCAAAATTACAGCAAGCCTCAACTTGACCTGGAGGAACTTGAGCTATTGGATTCCTGGACCTTCCGGGGAGCGACAGCTACTGGACAACGTCACGGGCGCTGTGAGGCCGGGAAGAATGGTTGCTCTTATGGGCTTCACGGGTGCTGGAAAGACGACTCTACAAGACGTGTTGACACGTCGTAAAACCGCCGGAAGAACAAACGGCACGGTCTTTGTTGGATCTCTACCGCAAACCTCTGGCTTCAAGAGAATCATGGGATACGCGGAGCGTGAGTCGAGTATTTCCATATAATCTTTCTGTTCCCGCATTTACAATTTGGGGCGTGCCACAGAAATGGACGTGCATACGCCGACCGCCACCGTTCGCGAAGCTCTGCGGTTCTCTGCCTACCTTCGACAGCCAGCTGAGATATCAATTGCGGACAAGAATCAATTTGTAGAAGAGGTAAGGGTGTTTTCTACTCTGCAGCCTTCCTATCTTCATCGTTTGCTTACTCAACTAAAACCCAGATAATTAACCTGATGGCGATGCATGACATTGCTGATGCCGTTGTTGGAAGCATCGAGACAGGAGTCGGCATCAACCTCACGGATCGAAAGCGCCTTACCATCGCGATTGAGCTCTGTGCGCGCCCGGAGTTTCTCGTTCTCGACGAGGTGTGTGTTTTGGAGATTTGTGATCTTTTTCTTCCGCATGCGAGATCATTCTAATGCTCGTACGCCATCAGCCAACTAGTGGTCTAGACTCGTACGCAGCATTTCAAATTGTCAAACTATTACGGAAACTTGTGAGTTTGTCGTGGGGCCATGAGTTGTTCACTTTCCGCTCAACGACTTTCGACTTTAAAAGGCTGATAAAGGTCAAGCCATCCTGTGTACCATTCACCAGCCTTCTGCGATTCTCTTTGAGCACTTTGATGATGTACTGCTCCTCGGATCTGGTGGCAAGCCTCTTTATTTCGGCGAGATTGGTCCCCAATCGCAGACTGTGACTAGGTACTTTGAGAAGCGAGGAGCATCAACCTACAATACATCGGAGAACCCAGCTGAGTACATCCTGGACGCCGGAAACGGACTGCNAAACGAGGACGTGGACGTGCCAGTTGACTGGGTGTATCTCTGGAGAAACTCTGACGAGGCAAAGTCACTGGAATCTTTGGTGGCAAGACTCCGAAACACACCGGTTGATGAAGCTGCCCAAGAAGTTCAAAAACGAGAATACAGTTTGTCTACAATACAGGTACGGATATTGGGCTCACTATTTCTTCTGCCAACGTATCACTCAATGTCCTTCATGCACTAGCAAATACCTAT